>VXBZ01005238.1:444379-546704 GCA_013399135.1 Heliornis fulica | reverse complement strand
CCCCCCCCCCCCCCCCCCCCCCAGTTCCTTCTTTCCGTTCCCGACTTCGGGGCCGATGAGAGCTGAGGCGGGGGTGTTCTCGGGGAGCGCGGCGCAGTGTGTCCCCGGTCGGTGGCAGGGTAGGTGAAGGACGTAAGGCGGAAACCCCCCATCCCCGACCAGAAACGTGTAAGGCAAAATCCCACCTCGTGTCCTGACCGCTCTGTGAAACGCATCCCTGGCTGTTCTGGGAGGAAAACTGCTTCGGTTTATAGGTGTTTTCGTCCTGGTTTTAATTGAAAATGTGCCCGCGGTAACACATACCCCTTGCTGGCAGGCTGGGCACCGTGACCTGCCTCATATAAAGTTGTCAGATCGGGATTCGGGTTTGTCGTTCGGGTGTGATCCCGAGCGCCTCTCGACTCCCGTTCCTACATCTCCTACCCTCTCTTTTCTGACGGTGAGTGTGGCCGGCCCTCTGCACGGCTCGGGGTTATTTCCCCAAGTCTATGTAGCGTTTAACTCGGAACTGCCGCCGCCTTTTGTTCCTTTGGAACTGGAATGCTGGGTGAACCTCGGCAAGGATTTACAGCGTTCTTTTAGCTTTTTCCCCTTGCTGTGAAGCAGTACTTGTTTCTCGGGAGCATACAGCCGCCGCTGTAGCGGCCCACCGCAGGAGAATTATTCTCTTTCATGCAACGTGGTAGTGCCCTTTGTAAAAACAATTTTTCATGGCCCAACCACGCGTGGTTTGCATCATCGAGAGTTTGGACTGGTAACTTAATATGGAGTAATTTGAAAGGGCTCACTGGGTAGGAGCTGATGAAGAATTTCTGTTTGAAAGTACTTGTTTTGCCACTGCTTTTTAGGAATCCAAAGCAGTCAGCACCATGTAGGTAATGTTAATGGCACTGTGTTCTCATTTTTAGGGTGATAACCTTTGAAGTAAAACAACATTACTGCTTAGAAATACTAATTTCACAGCTGTGGAAATTGAAATCCTCTGTCTCACCTGAATCAGTTTAAGCAGACGCTTTGTCTTCATAACTGACTTGCTTCTCCAGACTTTGACAGAAGATGTCACTTTTGGGACCAGGGAATAAATATAGAGGTAGCAGTCACCTGTACCATGAAAATCAAGGCTCTAATTAGCAAATATTTTTATATAGGCCATGAAACAGATACAGGGTCGTTATGGTGTTACCTCTCGTTGCCATCATTGCACCGTTAGCTGTTGTTTTGGCCTTTTCCTTCTACCAGATGACGTTTCCAGTTGCTGTTGTGATAATAATACACAAAACCTCCTTTGCTGTATTGTCCCAAAATAAATAGCAAAATTAGTCCTTCATTGCCTGGATGGTTCTTCCTGTTACATCCTTGGTACTGAGTATATGATAAATCCAAAACTTTAGCCTGGGTTGTTTGTTACTGTTTGTTACAAAGGGAACTTGCCATCTCCCCTCCCTCTCTTCTGTAGTTTCCTGGCTATCTGTGTGGGAGCATGAGGAAAGGTGTTTGCTCTCATATGTGTCACCTCGTTTGTGTCTGCTGTCAGCTAAAGAAGAGGGACAAGGTCAGCGGCATCTGCTTCTTTCCCAGCCTTTCTTTTTCATACCTTCCATTGCTGTTGGTGCTTACTCTTTTGTGGTGCTTTGTTGCTTTCTTTAGTAGAAACTGCAACAGTAGCTACTCAAAATGATGCCCAGATAGCTTTGTTTGCTGGTCATGGTCTTGAACAGTAGCAAAAGTGTCCAGATTATCTGTGTTTTTCATGCTCCTTGAGCATAAAAGCTGCTTCCAGACTCATGGAGACAGGTGTTGTATCAATTTACTTAGTGGGGGTTTGAAATCAAAACCAAGGCATCTTTGAATTTGAAGCGTATGTTCTAGAAAATGTTTCCTGTTTGCATTGAGGTACTGATGGTTTCTAAACTGTGGGTATTCCCCACCCCACCCTCTGCTCTATGTTTTGAAGGTGTGAGGAGGGGGGGATTGGTGGTGAGAGTTAGAGGTGTTTGAAGGAGTTTTTAGGTAACTGAGAATGATCTGTGAAACCAGATGCTATGGTGTTCTGGTTAGTTTAGTTGGCCCGGAGTAAGGTGGTGGTTGCTGGACAGACACCCTGCTCCTCCTCTGAAGTAGGTCATCTGGTGTGTTGAAGAGGCAGCAAGCTGAGGCGCTCTGCTGGAAAGCTGCTTTCTACTTCTACCGAAACAATAAACTTACAGGCAGTGCACATCATCCGTGTATTTACTAGGTGTCCAGAAATCCTGCAGAACAATAGTTTCCACAGAGTGAAAGTCAGAAATCCTTACTAGTTCCTGGGAGTGGAAGAACTTTGGGGAGATTCGGGATGGTGTTTGGAATGTTGGAAGTAGCATTGTTTCTTCCTCCTAAAGTGTGTAAGTCAGGGCTGCCCTGTTCATTTATCCAATGCGCTGTTGTCCGGTCTTCTGAAAAATGTACTGTGTGAGATCCTGATGACTCATACCTTTTGAAAAATGACTTTTCTGTTTGGTTTTTTTTTGTTGGTTCTTTTTTTTTTTTTTTGCTTTGCAAATATATGAATATTGGCCCAGCTATCCTAAGCTCATTTCTCTTTTAGTTAGTTCCATTTAAATTTTTCTTCCAGATTCAATTAGACCCATTAGTTTCCTCCTAATAACGTAGTCGTCAGTGTTCTGCCCAATTAAACTGTTGCTCTGTTGAGTGGTGGGTAGAGTAATTCTTTCAAGTGCTAAGTTGGTTTGTGTTTTTTATCTCTGTAATCTTTTTTTCCCCCATCATAAGGATTCTTAATTGTTTCATAAATGCTAATGAAATGAGTAAATTGGAAGTGCATTGAAATATGAAATACATATTTTTATATTCCATTAAATGTATGTGACACAAGAAATGAATTTGTTTCTCACCAGTAATGAAGAGAGTTCATATTTTAAAATCGGCATAAATAGCTTTGTGTGCAGTAAGGTGGCTTGGCAGTTCATGTTTTTAAGCTTTAATAAAGTACTGTAAATTTTAAGAATTCAGGTATGAAGGAATAAATCTCAATTAGAGAATAGCAACTTGCTTCATTTTAAATTATTGCAGCTATGGACAATAACACCGTGTCAGTAAAGTTTTAGAAATACTCATGCTGACAAAAACATCTGTTAGAGCGGGAGCTCAGATGTGCTGTTATAGCCAGTATTTGTTCAAAGATGTAGAAACAAACTTTGTGGCTCAGAAGCCTTTTTCCTCTGCAGGTTTGTTTTGCTGATTTTGGGCCTGATCCTGTTAACAAGCAGGGGAGTTGGACTAGATCTTTGGAGGTGTCTTCCAATTCCTGACTCTCTGTGAATCTGTGTAACAAGTGTTAATATGGTGATGTGTAAGTAGTATTGATTATTATTTGAAGCAGACAGTGGGGTGGACATGCAGGGACTCATGGTTAATGTCTGAGTTCTCAAAAAATGCTGCTTCTCTCTTAGAGGCATAATAAAATGGAGATGCAAAATAAAGTGCAGTACTGTTGTGGTTTTAATCTAGGCTGAAGAAACCTGATACGGTTTTCTTCAACTCAGTCGTCTGCAGAGCACACAAAGTCTAGAAAGAGTTGTGAAAGCAGGTAGTGAGAAATTGCACAGAGAGGACAGCTGAAACTTATTAGACAAAACCTGATATATTTGGTTTACAAGATAAGGTAGTAAACTTCTTGGGCAACCTCCTTTTATTGATACTTGTTTTTTTTTTTTTTAAAAAAAACAGTGAATGAAATATAAACTTTGATTTCAAGGTCTTTTTTTTTTTTTTTAAAGTATAGTTGGATGGTAACTTATTACCATCATGTTTCAGCAGGATGTGCAGTTTTGATAGGTACGGCACTTCTGCTGCTGCTTCAGCAGGTGTCTAACATGTGGCCCTTGAAGTCGGTGCAGAGAGCATTTGCTGGGCCAGGGCTGGGCTGTTTAGCCAAAAATGGATCGATAAGCAAAAAGAAATAAGCTGGCATTCAGATTGCCCTCCTACCAAAGAAGATTTTGGCCTCCTGAGCCATTTGAAGTTTCTGGGTTTTAGTAATGATCAAAGTATTTGTGAGGGCCTTAATAAAGAGAAGGGGCAGGGGTGTGAAAGCAGCTACCGAAGTTGAGCGAGAGACTGGAGGCTGCAGGCACTCTTCCTGAAGCAGGTGAACTGGGTCATGTCTTTGAATGGTGTGAGAAGTGGCTTTTAGCAGAGTGCTGTCTCTTGGCTGTTCATTAAGCATGCAAACTCTACATTAAATGTATTGGAATTCTCTAATTTGTCCTTCTTGAAGAATTTAAATTGGCTGAAACAATCCTTTTTGTATACCAATTAAATATTTATTTAACTCTTTAGTAAAATAAAGGAGTTCATGAGCAGTCCCTTCACAGGTTTAGGAGCGAAGAGGAATGCTAAATCCTGTTAAAATTTACTCCCTACATAGAGAGTTAAACTGGTGTATTACTCTGAATTTCTTTGGGGCATTCTGGACTAATAAAACATTTCAAGCAACAGCAATAAATTAAACCTCCCATTTAGCAAACCCTGGCACTGCTACCGGAGTCCCAAGCATCGATCAGACGGAGCTCTTGGTTTTAATGCAATAAGAGCACCCTTGGCATAGCATGACTGCAGGGTTTTTCCTTCCTGTTCTTACAACAGCAGTGTATCCATCACACTTGTTTTCTCCTATATCCGTTGTGTGTCAGACATGGCTCCCAGTGCTGTCCATCCCTGCTGTTCCAAGGGAGCTGACTTCTTAGTTGACATCGTAATGATATCTTTGATGACGACAGGGACAGTATTTTTCAGCCTTCTAATGCAGAGAGAGAGATACGTGGCTGTGTGCTATGTTCTTGGGCTGAATTTTGATAGCTGCATGACAACAAATCACACGTTCATTTCCCTGAATGGATGGTGTCCCTCCAGACACACACAGAGTGTTATCAAATTTGACAGATCTTGAATGATGACGTGTCAAGGATTCCACCACAGGAGACTTTGGCTGTTGCAATTGCATGCTGCTGCCTGGCTTAGCAAAACTTACTGTAGGCTTTTTCTTGGTTTCAAGTTCAGGTGGGGAAACACAAGCACCCTTTGGGTATTTGTTTGTCTGGTTTTAAATAGATTTGGTGGTTTTTTTTTGAAAAAATTAATTGGTAATTTTCAGATTGAAAGCTTGTTTGCTAGATTAGTAGAAGGGCAAAAAAAAAAGGCATTTGGACTTTGTCCAGTCACTTTAAAGATCTGTATGTTTTGAATGCTTTCAGTGTTTCTATTAAGAACTTAAGGAAACCAGAAGGACAAGTGCTGAGCGTTTTTTAGGTCAGAAGTGGGCACTTCATTCACTGACTTTCCATTTTGGGTTAGTGCTGTCGGTCAGTGACATACAGACTTGCCATGTTAGCTCTGCTGTGGAGGGCAGGGGAGGGAGCTGACACCTGTAAGAATGGTCTGTGAACCCCGGGCAGCGGCACAGATGGCTTGTTTAGCTTATTTATAGCCTTGTGCTGTTGTTTATTGGTAAAGTTTTGTTTTCAGTTGGACAGCTGTTTCTGGTTTAACCAGACTGCAGAAGTCTTGCAAAGTTGGATAAAACCCCCTGTAAATACTGGTTGGGGTTTTTTTAATTATTTTTTGTGTGTGTTTTGTATGGGGATGTTATGCTGGGTTATGGTCCTTCTCTAGCACTCTGTTAACTCAGACTCAAATGATCTGCAAACAGCAGTTTTACATGAAAGGTGCTGTATTTATTTATTTGGAGTTGTGAGTTGTTTTTGTTAGCAATTCTGTCTGGCTATACTTGTAGCAAGTTAATTATTGGTACCATCTAGCTGCTGGAAAAAAGGTGCCATGCTTGTAGCTTTAATTAGTCCTTCCTACCAGAACTCCTTGAAATCCTGTGGGCGTAGCAACTTTGGACCTAAATTAAGACATAGCATTTTTTCCCAACGAGTATTGAAATTTTGTAAAAGTCTCTGCACTTTTTGCAGCTTTGTGGTTTTAATTAAGAATTTTTTTGTTCCAGTCATAAAAAAAATTGGCTACAGTATATCTTGCTTAAATCTGTTTTCCTTTAATCGTTGCATTTGGATACAAAAATATGTAGATGGCACGTATAGGTATCAAGACATGTATTTTTACATCAAAAAGATTTAAAGTCATTTAGAGTAAAAATGTATCGAGCTTCACCTTTTCTGTCTTCCTGAAAAAGAGATTTTTTTTTTTAAAAATTGATGATCGATTTCCTTTCTTTACATTTTCCAGTCTGTAGGCAGTCTCTGCTGCTGCCACAGGGATAATATACAAATAATTATATTGTGGACTATTCATAAATTCACACTGTTTTGAATTCCATTTAATTCAAATAAAGAAAGAAATTAATGCTAATATCCCAAATAATTAATGCTATAATAAAGGATCTGGCTTCCACTTGACACTGAATGACTTATGTTCCATTGCATCTAAAGACTTAAATCATTTTGAGCATTCAATATTAAAATTCCGGTTCATGAATATTGGAAATTTAATCAGATATCTCAGTGAGGACTGTGTGGATTGTATTGGGTTTAAACATGAGCAATAATAAAGCTTGTGTTTAGCACAAGTATCAAAATATGACACATCATTTTTATGAGGTCTGAGGCTCTTAAGGGATGCACAGGGAATCATAATGAACTGAAATGTTATAGACCTCCTAAGACAGAAAACTATTAAAGTCTGTGTAATGTTGTTATTGCGGCCACGTGTGTCTGCTCCCATTAGTCCTGTCTTGTAATACTGATGTATTCCTTTAGGATCCTTTCCGATGTAATTGCCAGGAGATCCTGGATGTTTATTTTGTTCAGATATTTCTTGTGCCTCTCTGGAACATCAGGAAGATACAATCTTGTGGTTTCAGCAAAATGTTTGTTCTTTGGCATGCCAACTTCTCCCACTGTTGCTGTGGCCCTGTTAAAAGGCAAGCCTGTGCTTAGTGCTAGTGTCCCCCTGGAACCCATATCTCATATTTACAGGACACGAAGCTGAGCCATGAGTACGTCTTTTCAAGGCAGGAATCGTAATTACATTGCAGGTCAACTCTTTTTTTTAGTTAAAAATTCTTTAACTTGTCATGACATGTATGCCAAGTTATATATTGAACTTCTGCTTGCAGCATCAGAGCGCCAGCTTATTTTTGCGGACAGACTCTACACCTATGCACTATTACGTTACTCTGTTGGCAGTCTCGTAGAATCAGTGGGACTGCTACTAGTTTAGTGTTGTTTAATGAATGATAATGCTGAGATGTTAAAGAACAGGGATGGATCTGTAATGCTTCATATAATGCCTGCTTAAGTGGCTGGAAGAAGGAGGCTAGTTCTTCCTGGGGAAAAAAAAAGAATGGTTTAGCTTGCTGTTTATTTTTAAAAAATGAAACCTAGAATTAAAACAGAAAAAACCCAAACTGTATTAAAGGAGTAAAAAGGAAAAGTTAAAATATAATGCAAGAAAAGCCCTTAAGTACATTGAGAGTAATAATATCTGTTTTGGAAGAATGGAGGTTTCCACATAAGTGTATTAATGCAGATCACTGAAATAAACTAGACTTAGTTTCAACCTTCTATGATAAAAGTCTTTTCAGCTTGTCCTTGTGATTTATCTATTCTGTTCTTTGATAATTTTTTTCCTTCTTTCTGAAAGGATAATTTTAACAGTTAAGTAGTTGGTCATTTGGATTCCTTTGAAATAATGTATGTGAAATACTGGCAGTTAAAAGAAGATGCCATGCACAGCTGCAACCTGAACTCATGGTCACTGCCTTACTGTCCTGCAGCAGTGGCAAACATGCTGCTCTTAAGTGTACACATCATTAGATGCAGCTTGGTATTCAGTAGACTACGCTGCGCTTGCTAAGCGGGTATTAAAATAAAAAAAAAAGTTTCATTTAAGATAGCAAACCTGAGTCTGATGTCATCGAACCATGAATGCAAGTAAGTCAAGGTGAGAAGATAAATTTTCTGACATTAGAGGTAGAGCACTGTCACTGTGTTATCAAGTCACTTCAGTTACAGCAAATTCTAGGGGAAGTCTGCATACCCCCTAGATCAACGAGGTAATCATCAGCTAGCTTTTCATTAGTTTGTAGAGCTTTTTTCTTATTGACAGTATGCAGAACCGCTTGGCATTGCTAATTCCAGGTGCCTTTGGCACTTCAGAGAGTGTTTTTCAGTACATTAACCAAATGTCTTTGGCCTGGGAGCTGGTAGGGATGAGCAGTGAGGGAAGGGCTGTGTGACCCCTGGTGCTCCACAGCCACATGCGGAGGTGCTGGTAAAAGTGCAGGGCTGTAAACTGGAAGTAGCTCCAAAACCCATGGTGTTGCCTTTCAAGCTGCATTCTCATGCAGAGCTATCCTGCCTGCAAGTCCCACGTCTACCTGGGCAATGGATGCTGCTGAGAGCTGTCACCTCCTCTGCCACCCTGATGCTGGTCTCTGCCAGCTGCCTGACTGGCACCAGCCTGTGGCTCTCACTTCTGCCCCATTTTCCTAGGACTGGCTTTTTGAGCTGGCCCAGCTTGCAAGATGCCACCCGTGGTGTTAAGCAGCTGGATTTCAATGGGTTGTTTAAATTGTTGACACTGACCTTTTAAAATTGTGGTGCCTCCTAGATGTAAGAGAAACTCAACAAACCAAACCCTAAAAACCCCAACAACAGAAGAAACCTCAAACCCAGTAAGAATGCTTGCACCTGGTATCAGTATATAGTTTGTAGTTTTGGTGGTTGTATAGATGTGCCCCTAGATACACTCTTAGATTTTATTAGAGAAATACCATTTTATTTTACTAACTTGGTGAATAAATGATCTTCGTTCTAGAAACAATTTAGTTGGTGCATACTGTGATTGTTGTGTTAGACAGATGGTGATAACCCCTGCTTTGTGGCTATGTTGGTCTTTTCCGTTCCTCCTTTTCCATTTTGCAGTTCTTTTGTGCATAGTTAGGAGTGGGAATAGTCTTGATTGTGAATGAATATGTTTTTGGGTTGTCTGTAATACATTTATATTTTTGGGAAAAAAAATCATTAGACAGGACTAAAAAACCCTGTATCCTGTCTAGCATGATTGCATTCATTTGGGAATAAAATGAACAAGATTTAACTGAAACATTGCAATTAAGTGGTGTTCAAAAATACAGGTTTTGGGGTTTCAGAAATGAGGACAGAATATCCACATATTTGAACCGTCACACAGAGCACTTCTTCCATAATTGTACCTTGGCATTGCATGAGGGTATTGCGGTGGGCTCCTGTATGGTTCTGTCAGTAACTGTATTTCACTAAATAAATAGAAGCATTTTCACATTGGGAAAAGACATGTGTTTTTACATTGTTTTTATATTATTTTCAGTGTATTTGTCTTAATATAAATTTGTGGAAAGCTAAGATGAATACAATGGTGTGTAACCATCCTGTGGCAATGTCTGCATGTTCCTGCAGCTGCTTTGTGATTACGACCATCATATGTTGTCTTGACTTGCACAGCTCCTTGCTCGAATCTCTTCTTCAAAGCATCCCAATCTCTGTCTTCCCCCCACCATCTCCATTCTGCTCCCTTTGCAGTACTGAAGGCACTGGTCATTGCCTTAGAAATCTACGTCTTCTGGTTAATTCACTTTTTCCAAGTGACTTGGATGCGGTCAGGTAGCTGAATGGTATCCAGCTGCTGTGTTAAGAAGCCCCTTGTCTAACGGTCTGCTGGTAAAGAAGTTGCCGTGGAGGCTATTACTCGTGTATTCTTCATGCTGAGAGAGTCTTTTCATTAAATTAACAGCTGTGAACAGGATTTGGGTGAAGATATTTTAGTTCTTGTTTTGTTGGCTCACTATTCTAAGCATGTAGTTGCACACCCGTCACAGAAAAGAGGTTGTCTGCTTCCTTTATCTGCTGGGGCTGGGAGTGAGTGTGTGGTGCCTTACAGGTTCTGCTGTTAAATATCGTGTTTTCATTTCCTACTTACACATGCATATGCCTGTAGTCTGGTATTTGGGAATGATTTCTTAAACCCAGACCAAATTTATGAATATCACTGGTCCAAATCAGGGTAGAATTGTCCAGTGTGAGCTGTCTTTGGACTAAAATGAGTTGTATAAAAATAACATCCTACTTTTCTTTCCTAAGCAGTGTTGCCCTCCTGCTTGTCCATGCTTCATCGTGGGAGAGGGAGAGCTGCTGTAGTGAGAAATGGGTGATGCGGTCCAGCACTGGATCTCGGTGCGACTGGGAGTGAGGGGTGCAGTAGATGCAATCTTACTGGGTTTTACTGTTTTCCAGTACTGGGATGTTCTCTTTTTGGCAACGCTTCTTCAGAATGTTGCTCTTATGAAAAATCTCTGTTCTCCTGTACTGAAAGCTAGCCTGGGGTTTTCAGCTTGTAGATGCGCAGTAATATACTTTCTGACAGTTGCTGATTCTGAGGCTTTTATATGCCACACCACTCTTAAACTTAGAAATATCTAAGGGTTGGTAAAGGAAGCGAGTTGGAGAATAGAAATCCTGAGTTTAAGGAGAGGTAGGGAAGGGATGCATGATTTACTGCTATCTTTACTGAATGTGTATGTAGCTTTTTTTTTTTTTTGAAAGAAGAAAGTTTTATTTGGGCATGCTTCTAAGATTGGATTTAAAAGTTGATTCTTTGTGCCTAGCAGCTTTTGCTGCAAAGTGGACATAATGCGGGTTGCTGAGTCATTGACCCTTGTAAGCAACAATTTATAGATCTTCAGCTTGTTTAGCTTCATACCAAGAAGCAGTAGAAAAGTGATATTTATATAAAATCACTAGGTGAATAAACTTGTTCAAGAAAGAAGAGCTTTAATTTTTCCCTGGTACATCTAATTTTTTATCATTATGTGTGGACTTGCAGAATGTGCTCGGCTGAGATTGATCACTGGTGTGTGAAATGACCAAATTATAACAATGGAGAGTTTTCTGAGGTGGGTAATATATTTTCATATGTAGCTTCCAGCAATGTGTTTAATATACTGAAGGCCACATTTTCAGTGCTTCTGTTATTGAAATGTAGTGCTCTGATCATTTTTCTGCTGAACTTCAATTTGGAGCTTCATCTGGAAAACATCCAAGGGAAAAAAAAAAGCATCAAAGCAAAATAATAAGAATTGTCTTGGAGTGCAGGAAGAGCTTTAAGTATAAAATTAAAATATGCAGCAAGAACTTGAAAAAGTGGATAGAACACCTTAAAGGCTAAATCTGTAAGTAAGAAAGGAAAGTAGCTTTACTGGCACGTACCTTGAATTTGTAATAGTTTGCCAACCTTGGGTGCAGGAAGTGAACTTGTGCATTCTTACTGTTTATAGCTTTGTTTCCCATCTTGAATCGTTTGGCTTTGCTTCAGCTAAAGGATTGTTACCCATTTAAATGTGGATCCCAAAGGAGTATGTCACTACCTGGGGAGCTCTGGCTTGGTTCTCTGCTCTGGTGAACTCTTCCAAATATTTAGTCATCCGAGATATGGTACTCAGGCCACTTACAAATATGCTTAGTTAACTTTCTTGAGGTTTAGATTTGGGACTGTGGTAAGAAAAGCACGTGTATGAAGAAGAAAACCGTGATTAAAAGTGTGTGTGTGTGTGGCTGAGATGGATCAGTTCTGTCTCTGTAGCACTGTCGTTGTGACATTGTGAGAACTGCTGTTGTAGATGCTTGTGTCTCTGGGATAGCTTGTTGCCAATGTGGTGATAGCAATGGGAGGGTGGGTGCATCTTCAGTAGCTGACTGTCTGTTTCTAGTCCTGCACTGAGGAATGTGATAAAAGCTGAGATTCAAACTGATGGCCAATATATTTTTATTCTAAGAATAATTAAAGAAGACATTTCTTCTCTTGTTATCCAGGAACATCTCCATCTATTCTGCTGAAGTAATATTCCTACTTAAGCTATCCATGTGGGATTTTCCTTCCTTTTCAATTAGGTCTGTAGCTGTCAGATATGGGTGGTTCTTGAATTGTTCTGGCAGCATTAGGAGGTGATTTCCATGCAACCTGCAAAACATATAGAAAGTTCTCTAAAGTGCAGAATTTCTAGGGTTTTTATTTGGTTTTATTCTGCCTGGCACTGAATTTTAAAATGCTCTGGAAATTCAGCATGCTTTATTTGTCTGCTGGGCACAATAAAATTTTGCTGTAGCATGTGAGAGCAGCTTTTCATCCCACCCACAAGCTCAGTATACCTAAAAGGCCCAGATATTGGCTGGGCATGGGGAGAGAGATCTGCTCATCAATCTAAATCATAGCAGACATGGAGATTTTCTTCTTTTATTACAGAGTTCTCTTCTGCTTGTTTGAGTTTCTACATTGTCTTTCCAGCTCAGCCCACGCATTTTTTCTTGCTTTTCTAGGAATAGCTTCCTTAGATGGCAACACCAGTGGCTGGCAGCTCAGTGTTTGTTATGCCTGGGGAAAAAGCACAGGTTTTCTCAAAGCCCACTGCCTCTAGCAGCAACGGGCAGAGACACTGTCGTCGTTAGGAGACATGAGTGGCAGATAACGCCGTACTCTTGTCTCTGGCTGGCTGAAGCATTCACCAGTAGGAGCAGCTGAATGGATCCTGTTCTTGGATGAACATGATTGATTAGTGTAGTGGAACAATGTCTGTGCTGCCTTAGATGTCCCAGTTGATGCTGCTGTAAGTTGTTTATGTGCTTGCAAGTGCCCTTTCCCCAGTTAGGTTGGAAATGCTCTTCATTTTCTTTCTTATACACAGAAACCTTGTGGCAGGTCTGGATTAGGCTCTGATCACAGAATCACCTCTGCTTTCTTGTCATCTTTCTAGCCACCTGCCCATTTTGGATAGATGGAATACATACACTGTCTCTAGAAAAAAATTGGTTCTGGAATAGGTACACAGGAAGTTCTTCAGAGACTCCAGGGTCCACTCCTCTGGAGTCAGGTTTTTTTCATTGTCTTGATTTCTGTATATGTTTTGAAGCAAAGTACCACCCTCAAAGCAGTTCTTGTCAACAGAATTATTACTTGCTGTTAATTTTCATCCTTGGGGGTGAAAAGATGTGTGTGCTAAGATAGCATAGCTTTCAGAGGCAGTAGGAGAAGAAAAGAGAGGAAGGTAAAACTGAGTGTGTTGGCAAAAAGGTGAACGATTTTCTGTTTCTCTGTATCTCTATTGGAAAATACTGTGATCCAGCCTTGGAAGAAAAAACTAGGAGGAAAGTTGTTCTGGTCATGTAATATCATTTGATTGCTGCTTGCTAGCTTGCTTTCTTAGAAAATGAAAAATGATCATTTCATCACAGATTGCAAATAGCTGAAAGTTGACATCCCTGGAAAGTTGAAATTGCACTGGAAGGATGAATTAGTTGCTTTCTACCTACAGCAAGCACATGACTTGCTCATTTTGGCAACAGCAAGATGTTTAGCCTAGCTCTGCCAATTTTATTTTTTAAATTTTATTTAATTTATTTTATAATCTAAATTTGCTGATTTTGGAGACTGTATGATTATCTGAGCCATCAGGAGAGCCTTATTTCTTTTTCAGGTTAAAAAAAACCTCCAAACCGTTTTACAAATTGTTCCGGTATATTTAAAAAAAAATGTTACTTCATGACGTGTGCCGTTAAGCTTTGTGTGGAAGATTGGGAAGAAGTAATTATTTCTTCTACAGTTGGTTCACACTGCAATAGCCATAAAACTCTTGATCCTGATTCTCTGCTGTTTTGCAGCTTGTAAATCACTTACTGTGTGCTCCAAGTGCAACGTGTTTGCATAATTCCAGTATTGATGTTGATGTATTATTTCTACTTCAGTCTCACTTAAGGCAAGTGTAAATAACTTTAGAGAGTTGCAAAACAGTAGGGAAATGAGCCTCCACAAGCTAAAGCATCAGATTTATTTTCTGGGGCAAATGAAGAGATTCTTTGAAGCCTGATCAAAGCCCAGACTCTATAGTTGCGCATAGTATAAAGTTGGTGGCGTTTGAGTAGAGTCTGTTGGCTTCAGGAGGGTTTTTAAAAATATTTTCTTTTACTGGGGCTTTATATCTCTGGAACCCATATTCAACATATTTCTGGAAATGACAAATGCACTGCCATATGGCACGCCAGATTTCAAGCCACTCCGAGGTGCGTGTGTGAATTTTAGAGTGCCTGGAAGAAATGAATGAAAACCACATTCTCAATTTTATCTGTTGCCGAGCTCAGTAGGCAGAGGAGGGGGAGGCTTTGAAGTAAATTCAGCTGGAGGGATTGCATACTTATTTCTGAGCTGCCATCCTGATGTGGCAAGGTGTAGATGTAATTTATGTTGCAAAATACGCACTAATTTCAGCAGGACTGTCAGTTTATATGCTGCTGTGTTTATTCTGGGAGATGCTAAGAAATGCTGAGCATCCTTTTGCTACTGGCAACTCCGGTAACAACTGCTTCCAACCGCTTTTGTGCCTAAACCTCTCTTTCAGGCTTTAATGCCTGAACTTAATTCTTACTTATTGTTGAACTGTTATTTTTATATGTGCTGTGTTTCCTTAAAAGGTTCTATATTGATTGATGAGTAGTTTCCTTAGGCTTTTGTTGGTTAGTAAAAGCTGAGGAAGCGTTACTGGAGGTATTTGTACCAGGGTTATTTTAAATTCTGGAGACTCTGTGAAAACTTCTAAAGTGCAGAAAAGGTGTTTGCAGAATTTGTGTCAGGTTTTGGTTTGACCGACCATCTCCTGCTAGCAAAGGGCAAAGAAATAACGGTGTTAACTACTAAGATTAGTTGTGTTCATGTAAGTTTACACAAATTCTGTACATTTTCTTCAGAATGAGACAATTAATTTTGAAATTGTCTTTACATGGAGGGGAGCTTGGGGGCTGTGGGGTCCTTACTTGTGACTTAGGTAATTTGAATGATTAATACCTCACCACAGTAGTTGCTTAGTGGATAGGAGTTCTTAAAATGGGTTCTGTCTTAGTTTAGCAATAAAAGGAAGCTCACAGGGGAAATCATGTAACTCTACTAAATCCTTTCCACAGATTTTTCCTTTCGTACTTTGATAAGGTGACTGTTCATAACTGCTTGCAACGCACAGCCCTTATTCTCTTTGATTTGCGTGGAACCCCGAGGCTTTTGGTAAGGTCGTGGGTTTCCTCCATGTTAGGTCACCTCCACGGTTTGGCTGAACGTGACGCGTGCCAGTTAATCGCCATGGCTGACCTTGAATGAAAGCGAGCGATGCACACTCCATTCGTAGTAAAAATGTGATGGCAAAGGGATGGTACTCGGTGATGTAAAGCAGCAGTTCTTCATGTGTTTATAATTACCAGAAGTTCTGATGTTCCTAGTCACACAGCCTTATGGTGGAAAAATGTTCCTCTCCTTCCTGGAAAATACAGATTCATTAGTCCTGTGTTATTTAATAAGTCAGTTTGATGAGAATGGACCTCTTGGTTGAGGTTGAGAAGCAGGAGGCTGCAGTTCTTGCTGGTGGGGGCAGAGGGCCAGAAGCTACTCCTGGGACCTGGGTGTGCATATTGCCACTCTGGCCACGGACAGCTCTCTCTGGTTGGAGAGTGGTAGTCAGGAGCGTGAATGAGGGGGTCTTGATGCTGACAGCACATTCTTCTGTGTGGGTAATAGGTAACTGTCAGAAAATTCAGGGAGATTTCTACAAGGGGAAGACTACCCTCTCTCTGAGCGGGCTTATTTTTCGTGTGATCTTCTTTCTAAGACAAAGGATTTCTTTTTAATTTAAGCAAACTTTTTCAATCTCAGTTCATCTCTGTACTCCACTTAAAGACTTCTGGAGGATAAATAAACCACCTCAGCAATAATAAGGCATTGTTCTTTGCTCTTGAAATTCTGTTACACTGTATGTATTGTTAAGCATGTACTAAGTGAAATGTTTATTTGTGATCAAGAGTCTCACTTCTGAAATGCAACTTCTGGGTTTTGATAGGAACAAAACAAAAGACGCTTTAGAGATTTTAGTGTTTTGATTTTTTTTTTTTTCCCTCTGTATCAATGTGTTATGCACAGAATAATTTGTAAGCAGTGTTCTCTGTCAGAATGGAAACACACTTCTTAGATTTCCATCCATATAGAAACTGGGGTTGAAATTGTGTAAGAGGAGTGTTAGTACATTGTGGATTTGTTAGTTAGGCATCTTTCTTCATACCTTTGTTTGAAAACTCTCACCACACTTTTTATAGTAATGCTGTGTGTATTCACCTTTCAAAGAAACTTTGGAAAGAAACTTTGAAAAATCACCAAACGAACATGTAGTCAGACAGTAGAAGAACTGTTGCATGCTGAACCTTTTAATCTCGTGCCTTTGATTTGGATCAGAATTAACAAGAAAAATCTCTGTAATTCTTTCCTTTCTGGCAGGCTGGCTCAAATTTGTTAGCATTGTATCTTTCAGAATTAGAGTTTAAGCTGTCAAATACAAAACCTTAACTAAAACCTGAGATATTTTGGAGTAATACTCAGCATAGATAGTCTGCCCTTTATTTTTTATAAATTACTTTAACTTTATTGTCACTGAAATGTCAGTGTATCGGAAACGATGTTGGCACCTAAGCTATTACCAACCAAACCTTATTTTCTGTCAAATTCTTCTGAGTTCAAAAAATTTTAGAATTATTTATTGTTTGCCACCAGCTTAATTAAGAAAACTAAGCTCTGCATAGCTCTTCCACAAGTATTTTTCCTTCCCTGTCTGTGCAGGGAGTTGCTAATTGCATAAAATCTTTCAGTGTTGTTCCCCTTACATTTTGGCTGCTCTTGTACTGTTCTTCCGCTTTTGCACTGCTCAACCTTCCTGTGTGAGTTCTCACACCAGCCTCTCACTGTAGTGTGCACAAGGTGTGTGGAGTCTTTACCCACCACTTACTAAAAGACTACATCTGTGATGCAAGCTCTCCTTTTGAAGACACCAGTGAGGAGCAATTTGGCAGATCTCTGCAATAAAATTAAGATGTGATTACACGCTGATCCAGGCTTTAATCTAGTCATTGCAGGTAATAGCAGTAATGAAGATGTGGTAGCATGGTCTGGCAACCAGGATATGTATCCCGATAGATTTGCATGTTGGTACTGTTTGGAGAAGCTCTGTAGACCTGACTAGGAACTCATGCTGCCCTCAGGCCATCGATTTACAAATACCTTTAGTTCTGCAAGCTTTCTTTGAAACTCTAGATAAGTGGGGCTTTTTGTTTTGGGGTTTTTTGGGGGGGGTGTTTGTTTTTTTAAGTACAATTTTTTTCATAACATTTGGGTAATTAGCCTGAGTCAGTCTTTCGAGTGCTAGGGGAAATCCTACCCTGTTTAGAGTTACTGAAATCCTGAGATTGATATTTTGAGGACCCCACAGTCCCATTCTGGTTTTCAGTAGAGCTCTTGTATAGGTAGACAAGATGCCTTCAAAGTTTGCAGATGCGTATGTATTAGACTGATGGCTCATTCTTTAATTTGACATCATAAAATTTGACTGAGGAACATGTGCCAAGAACCGCTTAAAGCTGGTGTTTATGTCAGATTACTTACTCTTCTGCTTGCCAGTGTAACTCTTCTTGAAGTAGCAGGTCTGGGCAGTCCTCCTGCCTCATAGCTCTAGGGAGATCAGCAATAGGAAAGATTTTTGCCTGTGGGTATATTAAAAGGCTGGAAGAAGAAACCATGCCACACTCCTTTGAGGTGATCTGGAGCTTTATTCAAACAGGAGGCATTTTCACTCTGTGACAGCTTTGAGTTTGGTTCTCAAAGCCCAGGTGCTCATTTGAAGCTCCCATCAGGTTGTATTCTGCAGGAGAGAGGAGTCATGTTTTTGTGGTGAAGCCAGCCAGCTTTTTTTTTTTTTTTTTTTAGGTGGCAAAGCTAAAATCGGTTTCTGAAACATAAGTTATGCAAAGTACGTTAACAGTTAGCTTCACAGTTTGTAATTGTAGCACTGTCTTCTTCAAAACTTCTTTAATGATTGATGATAGGCATAGAAACCCAAGCTAGGGAATTTGGGGGTATGTGCTCTGTTCCTTTTTTCTTTTTTTCTTTCTGTGTGTCTTTGCATCTCACCAAGTGAGATTAGTCATCCATCTGTAATAAAAATCAGAAGGTGTGAATTGATTTGTTCCATGTACATTTTGAAATGCTGAATATTGATAAACCCTTCTTGAGGTCATTTAATGTCTGTCATCAGCAGGAAGGTTATTATAGTGGAACAAAGAAGTTTGCATCTCTAAAGTAACTGCAAGTTAGAAAAATGTAAGGTGAGAATAAACAGAGGAATGAATTAATGGTGCACCCCATAAGGGACAGAACCAGTACTAGATGCTGCATCATGCTTTTTGTTCTTGGTGTTCTTTCACTGTCATATGTTTATTTCTGAATGTTGGACCATCATCAGAATTTTGAATCCTATTTGCACAGGATGTCTGTTCCTGGATAATTTTTTTTTTTTTTTGCTACCATATGTCAAATGTGCTAAGAACTTGAATCTTGTTTCGATGCTTTCTTAAGGTATCGCGTGCTTCTAAAAATACAGTAGCTATAATTTAAGCACTTGATATGTTCATTGTCTGCATTTAGGCTCTAGCTTTGAATTTTTTTTTTTTTCTGGGAACTGTTACTTTACATTTGTCAAGAAGAAAGCGCTCATGGCATCTGTGGTACCATGTATTTAAATGGAAAGTTGCTATAACTGATTTTTCAAACAAAAATTGTGTGTGTGCTTTAGCAGTCGACAGTGGGTTTCTGAGACAGTTACCCTTGTGTTTCATGGGAATAGGCTTTGTGTTCTGAAACGTGTGGGATATTTTGCTCTTTTGCAGCTTGAGGTGTAACTTTGTAAGAGAATAACTTTTTGTTACAGGAGCCATTGTAGTTTACTGAAAGGAATAGTAAAATGCAATGCAAGCAAATAAAATTGAAATTTGGTAGGAGAGGGGAAATCATTCCACCTCCTTAAAAGTAAACCGATTTTCAAAATTATTAAAATATACAAATACAATTTAGTGTTTCCAGTTCTTTATTAGCTTTAAAAAACAGGAGATGATACTCTTATCTTCATCTTCAGGCTTCATGACATTTCTGTCCATGTTTTTTAAGTGAAGCTTTTGCTTGAAGTTGTTGACAAAGTTAATTCAGGATCTGTGGTCTTTGGCTTTTGTTGCTCTTTTATGTGGCCTGCTCTTAATTTCTGATAAAAGATGAAGATAAATGGGAGGGATTTAAATGGAAGCAAAAGGTAAAGCAGTGGGGAAGGTGTTTTAAAGAGCATGCTGAAAAAAACCATGAAAATCACACTAGAAAAAGCCATGCACTTGAGTAATATGCATGGGGAAATGCCTCTGCGTTTTGCTTCATTTTCTAGCAAAAGAGGGGGAAAAATAATTAATGTTACTGTCTTTATAATCTGTTATGGACAGAGAAGGGTCTGGTCCACATTTTCCTATTCTAATTGCAGAACTGGATCACAAACCTTGAAATGACTTATTGCTCCTCCCTTCCCCCATCAGCAGCCTCTCTCCCTCAACCTGGAACTATTTCCCATGGCTTTACTGACAGGTGGCAGGTATGTAAAGGACAAAACTTAAACAATTTTAATTATGCTCTTATTAATGGGATGACTGAAATATTTAGAAGTCTGTTATTAAAACACTGAGCCTTTCTGGTCTAGCAACATCCTGTCTGGGGAAGATGTTTAAAAGTGGACAGCATATGTTTTCCTGGCTTTTCTTTTTTAACAACAGATCATGTGTTTAAATGTCAGCATGACATTTTGATTTCTAACGTGCACGAGGAAGATGATTTGGTTAGGTCAGCTATTAAGAAACAGCTATTCAACAAAGCTCTTATGCATCCTTCCAAGAGAGCTTTGTCCGTGGCAATCGCTTACTGCAAATGAGGGATTTTTTGTTTGTTTTTTCTATGTGGGTTTTTTCATTCCCAAAAGAAAGGGCAGACCTGGACCAGTAGATGTCGGGTAGTGAGACAAGCTCGGGAAATACTGTAATGATGGTAGAGGGGCAGATGATTGTAATACATCCATAAATTAGCTGCACTCACATGGTAAAGTATTCAGAACTTCAGGCTGCCCAGGGAAGTGGTGGAGTCACCATCCCTCAAGGTATAGAAAAGGCAAGTAGATGATGTGCTGAAGGACATGATCTAGAGGTGGACTAGGCAGGGTTAGGCTGTGGTTGAACTCAATGATCTTAAAGGTCTCTTCCAATCCAAGTGATTCTATGATAGTGTAAAAGTAACGCAAATTTGCTTTGCAGTGTTCAGCAATCAGAGATTTTTATGTCCAAATAGGCTGAGCTTCCTTTAAAATGCTGCCATCTTTTCAGTGCTCCTCAGATCTGTGGGGTTTTGTTTTGCTCTCCCCGCCCTGCTTCCCAACCTGTGTCAAAGGGTTCCTTTGAAGTAAATGTTGAATTCACTAGGTGGTGGTTGGTAGGGTTTCCCTCTGTTATAAGCATTGAGCACTGTGCTGAACTTCTGTGCTGCGAGCAGGAGGTGCAGGTGTTTGAGAAGCATGAAACAACAATGGCTGACGGTCTTCTTCAAGGGAGGGTGGGAAGCAGCGGTGTTTCCCAAATCTCCCAGAAACGCCTGGCAGGGAAAGAGAAAATTCAGAGCCACCTTCCTTGTGAATGAAATTTTATTAAGCTGCGATTGCCACCTATGTCATACTGTAAAGATGGTTGAAAAACATGCTGATGCTCATCTTGTTCAGTTTATTGTCATAGCGTATGGGATTTAAATGAGACCTAATAGAGTAGTAATTAGATTTGCAGTGCCTGTGTGACATAAAGGAGGATTCATGGTACTGTGCTTGGTGTGTTCTAGAGAGAAAACGCAAAAATGAAATGTCTTGTAATAAAGAACTGGCAATGAATGGATTCCTTGTATATATTCTTGAAATAAAATTTTTAAAATGCCAAAGAAATTTGTTCTGGGCTTTGCGAGAAGATTTCTGACAGCCTCGTTGACTGCGGCGTTCAGTTGGAAGCTGTTTTAAATAACCTGTGTATCTTTTCATTGTAAGAAAATGCAGTAAAGTGTAAGCTATGCTTTAACATCAGAAAATGTAGTGGGTTACTGACTTGAATTTGGTCCAAACTGGTAATATTTGAAATCTCTGGCTTGCAAAGGGATCTCTGTGCATGTCTTTCAAAATGATTTTGAGATTAAATGCACTGAGCAGGTGAAGATGGTAACTGGACTTCACTGGTGCTGCTCTGAATTAAGTCTCGAGTTCTCGAGTGCAGCCCCACATTTGTGTGTTACCCGTTTCTTGGGATTTCTTCTTGAATTAGCTGGATTCTCCAGAATTTGCCAGAGTTTGATCCAAAAAGCTTCTTATTGTCAGACTTCTCTGAATATCCCTAATGACTTGTGCAGGGGAGAAAAAAAAACAAAAAACCAACCCAAAACTTTACTCGGTGGGGGAAAAAACCCCAAACAAACCACCAACAGACCCCCCTGTGTGATTCCTGGTGTAAAGAAGCACATCCAGGAAGGTGCAGCCCTAAATCTAGGCCCATGTGTGATGAATTGGATATCATGCCGACAGCAGAAACAATATATTTGCAGTGCTTTCTGTCCTTGCCTTTCAAAGTGCTCAAGTATATGGATGGATCAGGGCTGGAAAATTTGTCTAACTCAGAGTCTGCTCTTTTTCATCATATGTATTCATAATCAAGATAAAGGTTTCTAGTTAGAATGTAGTTACTAACCAATATGTATTGCCTAAGTTATTTGGCATACACAGTTTTTCATTAGCTTAGTAGCAGTCTCTTGAATAGTTTTGTTTAAGAAACAGTTAAGCCTGTGGTTTCAAAAGCAGTTATTTTAATATGCCAGCAATGAAAGAAAAAAAAAATCCTTACTTTTTTTTCCCCTTTGAATTATAAGGCTATTCCCATCAACTTGATAGTTTTCTTTTTTCGAAGCTACAAATAAACAGAACCCAATGGCAAAGTTCAGCAAACTGAAATCACCACATAATTATGCAGTAACACAGACACTTCCAAGGCAGAAGGGAAATCAGTGGTTGCAAGGGTTTAAGGAAAGCAGCAAGAAACCATACTCTTGAATTAAAAGCCCTGAACGCTATTTGTTGCTGCTGCTTAGTACTTAAGTGAGAGAGAATATTGTTTTCATTTATGTAGGTTTTAGATAAATTTAGTTTGTGCCTCTGGGAAGTTGGCATGTTCTACTACAGTTGTTAGTATTTGGTTGGGAAAAAGGTGGTTTCAAAAAAACCAGTGGTAGTGGAGGATGTAGAGGTAGGCAGAAGTCTTTTTAATTACTGGAGTCAATGCATCTTATTTCTAAGAAGAGAACCTGGAAGCTATTATCTTGGTGGGCAAATTTGGACAAGTTAATTGGCTTTGACCTTTTGCCAGATGCCTAACAGTTCTTTTTCCCCTCTCCCTTGTGTCCAGATAAATGTCATGCCTTTAGGTTTTTGTTCCCTTATTCTGGTTTCAAGTGTGGAACTGCTTATGTAGCTAATCTGCACTTAAAATTATTTCCACTTCTAACCCCAGTAGGACTCTCTTTTGGGGTATTCAGACAGAATTGACATAATTGGATTTCTGCCCAGATACTGTATTTAGATCGCTTTGGAGATGTCATTAATTTGACAGCTGCCATAGGAAATCTTTGTTTTGACTATTGTTACAGGGCCTGCAATGTTTCTATTGCATTTTCATTTGTAGTCTGCCACTGAATTGGCATGATTAAAATGAGTAGAATAAGGCACCATCAAATATGTACAAGACATGAAAGGAGAAAATCAGTGCTGTAAAACCTCAGAAGGTAGGCTGTTGCCAAATTTTATTTGGGTATTATAAGATTTTGGAATATCTAGTTATCTTTCAAACAGCAATAATAGCAGCGCCTGCGGCTAGGGTTGATGTACACTGCAGTGGAACCAAAGCTGTGTTAATGTTTCTCTTCTTGTTGTCAATGTAAAGCAGAGTTTCAGGGCCAGTTCAGCCAAAAGCTGCCTCGACAGTTTCTGATGTTGAACTGGGTGTAGCAGGTGGTTTTGGAGACTCTGTGTTCTTGGGGAGTAGTGATGCTAGCAACTTAGGCGTTTGCTTCTCTTCATGGATCTGAGGAAATTAGTGGCTTTGTTTTGACTGGTGCATTGCAGGTGCTGACCATGGGGGTGGCCATTCTGCCATGTCCAAAGAGAATTCGTGGAACCATATGTACCACCTACCAAATTGTGTAGGAACCAAAGCCACTTTGAAGTTCCTTAAATATTTGTCTTCCAAGAGACCTTTGGCTCCTAGTTGGAAACTCCTAGTTGTGACAGGTTTTTGTACTTGAACTGCATGAAGTTTGTTGTTTTTCTTCAGTAGGGTTGTCAGACAAGACCCAAAAAAACTTTAAATCCAGAATGCCAGTTTTTCCCAGCTTTTGATATACAAATTTATTGGGACAAAAAAAAATGCCTCATGACTCCCAAGGGAGATCATTTTCATCAGTGCATGACTGAATTCTAATACCAGGTACACATTGAGCATATTTGAGTTTCAGTAAGGGGTTTTGTGCCCTGATCTTTATGGTTTTGTCGGGTTTTGTTTTGGGTTTGTTTTGGCGTGGGTTTTTTCCCTCCTGATGGGTTCCAACTTAACATGTGTTTATGTGAGTTCTGCAGTGTTGTGCTTTTCAATATTGTGAGTGAAATACTGAGTTTGAGTAAATAATAAATATTTCTCCCCTTTCTGCTTATGATGGTTGAGAAAGATTTCTTCAGCCTGCTCCCTCAACTGAAGTCATTGTAGATTTCTCCACTTGAGGGCCAAGGTGTTTGGACTTCTTGCTGCCATCCCTTCAAAATGAAATATGTCTTGTTTATGCTGACAGTGATTCAGAGGAAGTTTGCCCAGACAAATTCGGGCAGAGCTTGCATACTCTTCAGAAAAAGATGGTTGGATAGTAATGCCTGCAGCATCGTCGCAGACTCAGTGGCCATGCAGCTGGAGGAAGGGTAAAACCCAGACGCCCTCAGGTGTCAGCTTCAGAGATGCAAGCTGCGACCGCTGCAGCTGTCGGTGATGCTGCCTTTACAGCAGGTGGGGAGTGCCCAGGCCAGGCCTCCTGCCATCAGCATAGTGTACCGTGATGCCACTTTGCTGTTCTGAGGGTTTACAAGTCGTTTCTGACAATGTTTTCCTGGAGAGCATCAGACAGGATCTGCTCTGTTCATTTCTTCCATTTCCCTGTATCTGCCTGGTGGTTTTAAAGGCAACTGTTGTCCTTGACCTGTCCCTATTAATGTCACTGTACCCATATATTTTAGCGCCGAGACAGCAGTGGCACTGTAATTTCAAATTCAGACAGCGCTGCGTTGAGTGTACATGCAGGAAATTTTCTTTGGACTAAGAAAGAGTGAATAATTTACCAGAACTGGAGCTCTAATAAGGGTTGCAGTCAGCCTTTAACTTTGGATTGCCACTGGGCTAAGTCTGCCTTACTTGGCTCAACTGTATTAGCGATCTGCAGTCTCTCCGCAGCCCCTGCTACAGTCTGTTTTCTGTTACATCTCGCCCCAAAGCAAATTTTCTCTAACCATGTGAGATGTGAGATTTATTTGCTTATTTTACATGTTTGTCTCCTTAGCCAAGAGTGGTAAGCAGGCG
Organism: Heliornis fulica; assembly: GCA_013399135.1. Classification (NCBI taxonomy): domain Eukaryota; kingdom Metazoa; phylum Chordata; class Aves; order Gruiformes; family Heliornithidae; genus Heliornis; species Heliornis fulica. The sequence continues at coordinate 522,072 of VXBZ01005238.1, read as the reverse complement.
TCTCTGCCCAGTGTTTCTTTGATAGTGAGTTAGTGTTGCATCTTTCTGTGGAAGCTTAATTCATCGGAATCTGTGGCTTTCACTTCTTCAAAAGGCATGTGCAGACGCTGTTTTCCATTGGAGGTGTGCATTTTCAGTAATTTACATGTGTACATTACTAGATTACTGTAAAAAATATATTAATGTGCTGTTTGTAGTCATCTTTCAGAGCTCTGAATTCACAGGTATTGAATTAAAAAATGACTTCACTACAGAGGTTTGGAGCAAGTAGTATGATTCTGTGGGTCGTATATTTCTTTGTGTAAAATATTTTAATGGCAAAGACTCAATAGGAAAAATAGATATTTGAAAGAGCTGCTTGGGATGATGAGTTGTTAACCTCTTGCATCCTCAAAGATTGAGCTCACTTTACTTAATGAAAAGAGTGTTGTGCAGGTTTTTTTAAAAAAAAAACTTGAAGTATTAATCAGAAAAACACTGAAGTTCACTGGAATGAATTATTAAACTATATGTACAAAATGCTAATTTCTGAAGTGCAGAAGAAAGTTAACAATGCTTAGATGTTTCTAAAAATTAAATCTGCCATTTGAATATTAAGATATCCTGCTAAGGAAACCATAACAGTTATCTCATGTTCAAAGCACGGCTTGAGAAGGTTTATCTAAGGTTGAAGTCTAATCCTTTCTATTCCTTAAAGAAACTGTAAAAAGTTTTAAGAGCAGCCTCGGTAGGTATAGCTAAGCACTATGTGTTCAGAACTATCCGCGCTTATAATTGGTAATTCAGGTCTTCCAGTGCTCATTTGTTCTCGAGGTGCTTAGAGCTGTCCTAAGCATAAATCAAGACCTTTGCTTCTCCTGTGTGGGCTTTAGGGATATTTCTGTGTGTGTTTGCATAGCAAGCTTGTAAACCCTTAAATAAGTATAATCAGAAAGGTTGTGAGTTCCTATTCCTTATTGTAAATAGTAAAGTAAAAACAGACTATTTGAGATAAAATGAAGTCAGAATACTTCGCCTCTCACAGATGGGTCATGAATAGGAGTCCTTGAGAAAATGGGGCTATTTTAGTGGCAGGTACCTTTGTGGTTCTCCTTCAGCTTGCAGAGAGTGGCTGGACCGCTTGCATTTATTTTGATGCTCGATTATCAGTCTGAAAGACTGGTGTGTGTGGGGGAGTTTTGTTGACTGTGGGGTTTTTGATTGGTTTTGAGACTACAGTTAGTACATATCCTCTCAAAGCACTTGTCGCCTCTGTGGCGGGGAGGCTTCCTGGCCTCCCATTCACAATTGCTCTGCTCTGCTTTCTGGATTTTTTCTCTTTTTTTTCATTCAGGGACTGCCCTGAGAGTTTGCAGCTCAGCATAATCAAATTTGAATTAGGTCAGTATCAGTAAGTATCAAGATGGAAAATCCTCCTTAAGTCAGTAATTAAAAGAATTGCATATTACAGTGAGTCTAGGTTGTAATTTGGTATCAGTGTTATGTTTTTAATAGCTCAGACTTTTGGGGGAAACTTACAGTTGAGAGAATGTAAAAAGCAAGTCATTGTTCTTAATAAAATAGTGTGAATCTATACAATATATATTGTGGAATTCTTAGTGTCTGCATCTGCTATCAAAAGTAACCTTTCGTATTTCTTTCCAGTTTAAAAGGATGCTGCTAGTCATAAATGTATTGGGTTTGCAACTGCAGAGGAAGCTGGCAATGTTGGTTTTTGAAACATAGTATTTATTTTAAACATTGATACTATTTAGGCAGTTGGTTTGTGTTTTGTGAGTAGATTGGGAGTTGGTGGTTGTCCATGTTTTTTTTAAAACTTACGATGTATAAACCAGAGTCTGCAGAGGATATGTATTTGACTGCAGAAGTTACATGAGAATGTAGGTCAGCCTTTGATTGTGTTCAGTTGAAGTGTGATCCACTGCACGCTTTCTCTATCTGTGTTCCTTTCTCTGCCCCTCCCCAAGTATATGTTTCTTTACAAAAAATAACAACTCCTTGCACAACCAGTGGTACATCTCTAATCACATCTTCTTTGATACCTACAGCATGGCTGGGAGGTGTACTACAGCTTTTGTGTGCCAGGTAGGAGCACAGAGAAGATCCACAACTTCCTGCCCCTGCACTGTTTGGAGAAGGAATCAAATATCTTGGGCTAATCCTTACAGCCTCTGGTAATAGCTCCAAACCTGAACTGCTTAAAAAAGCCCATTTAGACACAGAAGTTTGCTTCAAGGGCAAGTCTCCTTTTCACAGCTGGCATACAGGCTTAAATCTCTTGCAGTGTTTAAAGTATCTGGCAGACTCTTCAACATGCAAGGCTGTCAACCTGCTCTTGTGCCCCATTTCACTGGCTTCCATGCCCTTAAGAAACCACAGTCCTAAGAGAAGAAAAGCTTAGTTGTATGGAGTGCAACATGGAAGGATTTAATATTTAAAAATTTTTTTGGTTTGTTTTCAGCATTACACACGTTGTACTGCAACATTGCAGTTGCTGTTTTTTTATGAAACCTTAAATACTATGTGAACCTAGTCTTGCTTTTTGTTTTCTCCCTGTGTTTCATACTTAGCTTTTAGAAACATTATTCAATGAATACCTTGACTTACCTGATCTAAAGAATAGTTTCGTATTTTAACATTACCAGGGTTTTTTTTAGCTTTAGAAGAAGGCAGTATTAAGTGAGTATGACTGGGAGGTTAAAATAATAAGTATATACTACAGTTTTGAATAAACTTGGTGGTTTTCTTTAAGCAAATTCAGGCATTGAGCTTTTGAGTACTTAGGCTGTTCTGTCTAGTGCTCTGTGGAACTGGATTGTGCTTGCTCAATTGTCTGCATAGTTAAAATATTTTGGACATAGCCTATTTTTATGTAACTTCATTTGAAATATCTGCCTAATGGAGAAGTCTTAATGGAATACTTTAATAGCCCAAAGTGGTTACCTGCAATTGCTCCAGTGTATTTCAGTCAATTACAGAGGAAGGCAATATTTAATGTTGGAGTGGAGCTAGATGGTGTAATGAACTGGCAGATTTCCAGCTTGATCTTCTCTGCAGGAGAATTTGTATTAATGTTATGCTTTTCATTTGTTCTCCAGAAGGTCACCAGTAATACATCAACTGTTGAGTTTTATCATCATTATCAGAGTCACTTGAATGCCTTACCATTGGAGTTAAAATTCCTACTCTGTGCACTACAGGTTTATGGTCAGGCCATTCTTGTGTATTAGCACAGTAAGTATCAAGAGATTATTTTAGCTATTTCGTGACAGAATTTAAATAGGAGGTGGTCAGGTATTGGGAAGAGAGCTTGAGAGAATTGTCATTGAAATAGCCATTGTAATGCCATAGGGATAAAGAAAATAGGGCATATTAGAGCTATTAGTGAAGGGAAAGGTGGTTACAAACTTTGGATGATACTTCCAGTATAATCATTACAGGAGTGCTAATTAACTCTTAAGGCTGTAATCTTTAAAGATTACACAGTTAAATATAAGGTGCTTATATTGGATGTTACTGATATTTATCTGCTGGTGCTTGTTTGCAGTCATCAAGTTTAAACTTTTATTTCTGACTATTAAAGGCCCTTTTTACTGTGGGACTTGTCTAGTCTGTGTGTTCAGAAGACTGTGGTCTGGAAGAGGAAGGAAAGTGACTGAAGTTGCTGTTCAAAAACAGACCTTGCATGCTTGTAATCACATGTTCATCCAACTCCGATACTCTGCTGTGGCTGTTCCTTGCTGTCATCCTCTGTTCCTCTGCTCTGGGCCTCACGGGAAGCGTGGAGTATGAAGGCAGTTGTGAGTGGTAAGAACAGTTGCGTTCCTGCATTAGTGTTGGTGTTAAGATGGAGACAGGATAAACAGATGTCACACTGGGTGGTGCAGAAAGGCACTGGCAATACCGTGGGACATGGCTGCCAGCTCTCTGCCTCCATTTGCCTCGCTGCCTTTCAGAAAGGTCATCAATTTAATTTCCCAAGTTTCCTAATGTTGCACCAGTTTGTCTTTTGGGTGAACAGTAAGCGTTTGCCATATGTGCTCCAAGTCTTTTCATGGAGATTATTTAGTACCCTCCAAGTTTAACCACTCATTCCCCAGCCTGGCTTTGCTATCACAGACAGCTGTCTAGAGTCCTGGTTGGTAGGACGCAGCAGCAGAACCAAAAAATCCTCGTTGTCAGTGCAAACCCTCTGGGGGCAGACAGTCCCAAGCTCTAACCACTGTTTCCATTTACTGCCCTTTGACAACAAAGATCTTGAACTTCTGTGACTGAAAGATTGTTTCAAGGAACATATTTAAAGTAATTCAAAGAAATAAGCAAATTATTTGTGGTCCAGGTTTCCATACTGAGCTTGAGTCACCCTGCAAGTCGCAACCTTGCAGGCGAAGCTTTGGGCAGTGGAGGTGTGTGATGGAAATTGGTTACTCTTCTGGGGAAATGACTATTGGTGTGACTCCTAGCAGAAAACTTCCTCTGGCTCTTCCATAGCCAAGTAAAGATGTTTACCAGGAGAAAAATAGAAGTAGAGGTTGAAATGCAATGGAATTTTTTCCCAGAGAGGATGGAGACCAGTCTGCATCTTACATTCGTGTCTGTGAGAGAAGCAGTTCTATTTCAAAGTGCTGTCACGAATGAGGTTTTCTTGTCCATGTTCTTCCTTTGACTTTTTGTGCTGTGGTCGTTAACATTCTGAGCGACTTTTAATGCGTGTTAATTAAGCTGCAAAAATAAAACCATTCTTGCTGTACAGAAGGAAGTTAGCATTGTTATACTGAAATAAGCACATGACTCATTCTTTTCTTACATGTTTAGATGGAATTTGGACTCTTATGTTCCCCAACTGTACTTTCTCTCCAGTTGACTAATAAATGCAAGGTTAGTTTTTCAGCCATCAGTGGCTATCAGTGCTGTTGTTCATCTCACTTCCAAATGCAAGTTCTGTGCGTGAATGTGCATTTGTGTGGGTGAGAGCAATAATTGAGGTTTTGAGCATTTCTTTAAGGAAAAAAAAAAACAAAACAAATTTGAACTGAAGTCAGAAGCTTGATAGAGTGGTGGACAGTAATGGGCAGGAGAGATGATTTGTGAGGTAAGATGATAGTACTCTTCTGAAGATCTTGTAACAAAAAAACAAAATTACTTTATTTTCACTCTTTTCCCCTTCAAAAATATGTCTGAAGTATTATCAGGAGGAAAAAACAGGTTCTCCAAAACATTCAGCTGGTAGGAAAATAGATTCGCCCTGCCTCGGGGTTTTAGTGTTGCTTTGTTGAAACATCTTTCCCATTTACTTGAGAGATCCATCTTGTAATTTCAAATATACAGCAGTTTTCAATGAGAACACAGCTAAGGCCTGTATCTGGGTAGGAGATTTGATATGGCAAAGTGTGGTTGCCCATGGTCTGTGTCTGACACCCAGGTTGAGTGGTGGGGCAGACAATGCTCAGGGCAGCACCATGGCAAAGTAGAAGGGGCCAGGTCACACTCCAGCCCCATCTGCTCTCCTCTGTCACAGTCAGTCTTCATTCAGGTGCCAGACTGGGATGGGAGACTCTTCTATATGAACAATGCTTCCTTGCAAATTGCTTCCTCTGTTTTTGGTGGGTTTTATTGTGTGTGTTTTGTTGTTTTATTTTTTTCCTTGTGCATTTTCCTTGTGTTTTTCTAGCAGTGCTCTGGCCCTTGCCAGGTTGCTGGGAGCTGAGGGGTAGGGACTTTATTCCCTAACAATACATTTATGCTTAAATCTTTGTCAAGATGTAGGTTTAGTAGTTCTATTACTCCACTTATTAACAGGTAGAATCCTAAATCTTGCTTTTAAACATTTGCCTAAGGATATTTTAATACATTTGTCAATACTTTGTTTTTGATGTATGGGATCGTGGGATGAATCATTCCTTTTAATAGAATTTCTTTGTAGGATGCTTTTGTAGAGTGATAACTGATTGAAATCTGTTCAGAGAAGACTTTGAACAGAACCGTTTGTGCATGAGTAGCCTCAATTTGAGTAGGAGTTGTAATCTGTCATCCTTATGAGCTCTAGGGGTGGCAGCAAGGGCAGATGTCCAGAATTTTTTCCTTCTCTTTGAATTGGATTTAATGGGTTTACACTGCCAGACTTTGTCAGACATCTGATGGAGTTAGAAGTGTCCTTAAAAACCCCAAACAAATGTTTAAATAGTTTGAAATCTCTGAAAGGTTACATTTGTGACGAGAGGTATGGGGGCTGGGAGGGACCTCTGTAGGCCCTGCAGCCTATCTCCTGGCAGGGATAAGGCTGCAGCTGGGGCTGTGGCAAGGAGCACTTGAGACTACCCTGAGAAGGCGGCCCATCTCTCTCATGGGGCATGTGGCTGCACTTAGCCACAGTCACGGTGAAACCTTTCTTCTTCATGTCCAGAAAGTATCTCCATTAATGGAATTTTCAACCTCTCTAATGAATTTCACTGCCTCCTCCAGAGTTCACACATTGTGGGTCTGTACCTATTGTGCCAGAGGACCCCAAAGCGCATGTGGTACTATCCTGATGGATTACACACCCAGATGTCTCCAAGTGCCTCCTGGATGGGGAAATAGTGTCCTGCAAAACTGCTGGCTATGCTTTTGATGATACACCTGAATTTCTATGTATAGCAGCAGCATTTCCCTTTTCTTAAAAAGTATAGGCAAGTTAAACTGACTAATGTGAAAGTAAATACCTTTTTTTTTTTCCAAATGCAATCTTTCTGAAACATTTTCTCTGTGTTGTGATGGCTGGGTTTGTAGTTGCTTTCTTTCCTAGATGCTTTGGTTGGTCTGCTCTTAAATTGACTTTGTATTCATTGAGTAAATGTGAAGATGGATTCTTTATGCCTAACAGGTGGATCAAGTTAGAGCCACTCTGTAGGCTCTTCAACATCTCTTAGGAGATTTTGATAGAATGAAAGCTAGACTATCTAGCTAAAGTTCTTCTAAGTTTAGTGCTGAAACTAAAATATGTGCTGTTTGTTTTTTCAGACAGTGGTGTACAGAACCTTGTTGGAGAGTCCTGCCTTTCACTGCCCAGATCCTTTTAACAGTGTGCCAAAGGTGAGTGGTTCAAGTTCAGTGGTTATTTTCATAACTAAAGATAAAGAGTGAACTGGCTGAATTGCTTGGTTTTGCTTTCATGTAGTGTGGTACCTGTGATTTACTTCTTTTTTTTTTAAACTTCTGGATTAATGATTAAACAGCAAGTTTATTTCCTTTTTCAGTTTTTTGAGATAAAACATTTTTAGCTCTTACTTGCAAAATACCACCAAAAAACCCCACAAAAAAGCCCCACAACCTAAGAAAAAGGCTAAGTTCAGATTATTAATTAAGCAGCAGATACTGTTACTGCTGGTTTTCAGCTCCCACCTCCACTTACTGCTTTGACTTGGGACATTTTGCCCTGGAGGAGCTCTAGGATATGGTGGTGTAGGAGGCATGAAGGAATAGTGGCCACCCATAGCCTGTGGTGGAGCAGGCTTAATATTATTCTCTGATTGAATTCTGAAAAATAAGTAATAGTTTATAAAGTATTGTGAGGAAGGAAGGCTTGTATACCTGTGGGTTTTCAGTGACAGTAGAACAGAACTGCATTCAGTATATATAGACTGTCTTCTTGGGCTGGATCAGAAGACCTGAGGTAACCTTGTGAGGCTGTTGTTTTCCATAGGATTCATTTTGTGGTAGAATCTGGCTGTGATCTTTCTGTTAATTCATGTACCCCATTGTCTGGTTTTAGCAACTGTAGTTGATCTCTGTGACTTAGCAGAAATTTATTATCAGAAACTTTTACTAAAGTGTAACCTCATTACAACTCTACCAAAAAAAAAAACCAAAAAAAAACCCAAAACCAAAAAGGCAGAATGTTGAATGAACCGTTTCAGCATTGTAGAGGCTGGCTGCAACACGGAGAGGAAAACTGGGAATCTTGGTTTCATTCATTACTTTACCAGGTGGATTTATTATTTCTTACTCGGGCTCTCTGTTTATAAAATAAAAATATTATTACGCTCCTCAGAAAGAAGTTATGAAGGTTAATTATTGATACTTTGGAGCCTTCAGATGGAAAACGACATGTGAAGCCCTTGTGTGGCTTGATTTTTGCTGTGAGTTCTGTTAAATGGTTGTTCAGTGAAGTGTTATCAGATGTTGAAATTAGACTTAATTTGTTTAATAAAGTGCAGGTGAACTTTAATTGAATTAAAAAAGCAGTCTTAAATCTTAAATTTAACACCTACATATGCTTTTGCAACTGACTGTTACAAACTGCAAAGAAATTCTGAAGTACTAGGATAGTACTTCAGAAGACCCAGAGATGATAGAATTGGCATTTGCATTACATTTTCAAATTTGTGTTCTATGCTTGTAAAGACTAATAGTGAGAAATTGTTTATAGTAATTTTCTGCATTAGAAACTACAATAAATTTGTTATACTTCTTGTGTGTTTTATAGGTAGCAAAATAATGTTAACAGCCATTTCAAAAACATTTTAAAGACAAACATGCAATCCTAAAATCAATGATTCATCAAACTATAGCCTTAATCACAGTAAAATTTTATTCTAATTTTTCTATAAAACCTTCTACTCAAAATTAAGCTTTTATTTTACTGAATATGATTGAAATTTTGTATTCAATTCAAACTTCTAGTATGAAAGTCTTTGAAGTTTTATCTTCGGAATCTCTTTCTTTTTCTTGTTTTATAATAGTTTTCTGTTAATTCTTATGTGAAAATAGCTTAAAAATAATCCACTGCTTTGCTGAGGGAAATAAGTGGTTGGAATCTGTGTATTATACATTTAGTAATCTTTATTCATTTGGCTTATTTCTGTGATATTTGGCTTTATAGAGTGATTTTTTTTCTCCTACCCTTTAAAAGAAGTGGGATGGGGAACCAAACATGTCCCAAGTGAAGGTGTTTCCAGCAGATGAAGGTTTTATATATTTCCCCAAAAGGCAATAAATAAATAGTAGCTCACTGAAAGGAGGAGAGTTTTGGTTTTGTGGTTGGGTTTTTTGGTTTAGTTTTTTTTAGGTTTATAAAGAATACTTGCTATTTCCTGTTAGACAACAGTTCATTTCTGTAACAGAATTAAACCTAACTTATGTGTTAATACTTTGCCTTCTCCATTGTTTGTGTGCATGTTTCTGCTGGACGGTGTTCAAGTAGGTAAAGATGTGGTTCTGCAAAACACGGAGCATTCTAATGCCTTTCCTGAAAGGAAATGAATGCATCGGTGTAGGTTCAGTAAAGCTTAGGATTTAAATGCTTTTTTGAACAAGAACATAGTAAAACTTTTGCCCTTCCAAAAGGAAATGCAATTGACAACAGAGTAACTGTTCACAAAGGCCACTCAAAGTGTTCTTAAACTTCACCAAACTGTGGACAGTAATGTGTCCTTTCAGGATTTTTGTTGTGTCAGAACTATAGATTTGACAGCTCACCTTTTATCTAGCTGGGCAGGCTGGCTTTATACAGTTGCTTGTTTGGTGGTGGTTGTTTTTTTGGGTTTGTTGGGGTTTATTTTTTTATTTTTATAAGGAAGAGAACTGCATGGAGAGGCACCTCTAAAAAAATTCTATCACTTCTCACATTGTGAGACTGAGGACCTGCTCACACCTTCTGACCAGTCCTCTTCCTTGTTTAAAGAAGAAAAAGCACCACAGATGTTTCAACTTGACAGAACTGCCTGCAATTCTGTGTCAAAATATATCTTGGTGTTTTCCTGTGGATCAGCATGTTTGTAGTTGTTGATTTCTGAGGAGTTTAAGCCCAAGGAAAACAGTATCTATTCTTAGTGTTTCATACGAGTGATTTGTGGGAAATTCTGATTCTGACAGTAGCTGAGAGAATGAAAGGTACATACTGAGTGGATGTCTGCATTCCTTTCCCTTTTTGAAAAAATAAATGTTTCCTGTAATTATATCAACTATTGCAGATGCCTAAAGTGATTTTTAAGCCTTTGATTCAAAGTTCAGCATAATTATATATATTTGCAGACATTTAGTAAAATAAATTATAGAATACTGCCCATTGTGTTATGCTAGTGGCATAATAAAATACTTTCTAACCTTTAACTATAGACAGTAGGGAAGAGCACTGTCATCTTGTCCTAAACCCCCATAACCATGGGTTTACTCCCAAATAAACTGATCATCCCTGAATTAAGTAATTTTAGTACTTTTGTTTTAACTGTATTTATTTCAGTTTATAGTGATTGTAGGTCTTTGCATGAAAATACGGGCATGTTTTTATTTACTAATGATATTGAACTAGTTTATTAAGAATCATTTGTCTAGGGATTTTTTCAGCTTCGACAGATAAAGGTGCAACTCAGGTTTGTAGATATCAGTGGTACCTGTTAGAGCCCACAAAGGCCTTTGCAGTATACTTGAACTGTAATTCATATGGATTCCTCATCAGAGCACACTGTACAGCTTTCCTCAATACCTTAAAGTTCAGATCAGTAAAAATAAAAATGATGACCATGTTTTTCCTGGTGGAAGTAGTTTTGTGCTTTGATAGTCAGTATGGAATTTTATTGTCTTCTCATCCAGTGTGTCAGTTTTTCTAGGCTAAAAAAAGCTTTGCCTGCTGAAGAGAACCTAGTGTGTTGCTCATGAACATAGCTATGGGGTGAGCTGTGTAGATAGAATAGACATATACAAGCAAGCTGAGGCTTTGCCCAAGTGTATTTATGAACTGAGTATAAAATTCAGGAATGCCACTGGCAGAACTTGTTGTGGAGCCCCTGTGGTATCTCAATAGACACATCCCTGTGTTGCACCAGTTTCAGTTAGAAGATTTAAATAGGTGCTGTGCTTTTGAAGGACAACTCATGTGGCTTAGTGTCTCAACGAGCTCTTCAAGATAGCTTGTGCAGTTAAGCTACATCACAGGTGGGGAGAGTATGTGGAGGTGCTGAAAGTGCTCATGATGTAGGGCCCTGAGAGTTGCACACGCGGGCCTACATCAGGGGAAGTCAGCTTGAGGCATTTGGGATGCAGGGAGTGGGAGCCATCCTTGTGCCAGCCTGAACTGCGGAAGGGCTGTGTCGTCCCAGGGATGGGTCAGTGATCCCAAAGCCTCCTGAAGGAGGAAGCAGGTTAACAGCTGAGGATGATGTCAGCAAGTTACTCCAAGATCTAACTGTCCCATAAAGAAGCCGTTGTTGTCATCTGTTTGCAGATGCCTCCTGGAGATCCCCTCAGGTTTTTGTGGTGTTCTGTGCCTGTTTCCTAGCTCGTTACATCTGGTTACTTGAACTGGCCCTTTGCAGGAGCGGGCATGCAGCCAGCATTGGCTTAGGTCACTTATAGAATCAGTTCTTCTGTTTGATAATGGCTGGAAGGCAGCTCTTCTGGTGTGGAGGCTTTGAGGGAACTTTAAATGATTCATTCTTCCTGTTAGAAGTAATATGTAGTAGAAGTACAGCTAAAACTGTAAATGTGTATTTCTAGTAGTGCTCATAAACCTATTCCATATAACATCTTATTCAAATGGTGTGAATTACATCAAATGAATTGTGAAATTAAAACACAGTTTGGCTTCCTGGAACACTTTAAAGAGTGGGAAGATGCTGTACACGCAGTTCATCTCATTTCATGGCTGACAAATGGTTTGTGTGTTACCCAGAGGTGCTCGAATCAGTGGACTTCACAGAACAGAAAATACTTAGGTTAGTGTGGTATATTTGCTGTGGAATTCTGTTTCTAATAATTTGGTTAATCTTGGATTACGATTACTGTTTGCACTGTAGTAACAAAGCTGGAATTGTATTGAGCAGAGAAAACTGAGAAAATGAGCTTGTCCTGTTGTTTATTTTTTCAGCCAGCAGTAACACAAGGCACAGAATACCATGTGTACAGACACAGAACTTCATCAGTCTTATTTTTATTTCCCTGATTTTAAGTTTGACAGTCTTATTTGAAGACATCACAGGCTCCTTGCAGTCCCTTGAGTTTAATCCCTGCTTTCCTTTGTGCTATCTCTTCACACCCTTCTGTTTCAGGGACCCCTGCAGATCTCATTCCTCCTTACTTTGGAGGCTGTTTGTGTCAGCTGCTCTTAGTCCTTCCCCATAATAGAGCCTCTGTGCAGCTTATTTTCTACCTGCTCAGTCGGCCTGTTCTCCCTTCCCCGTCCCCTTCTTTTAGATGTTCCTACTCCTGCTTTTTAATTCAGCAGCTGTATGCATGATCCTCCTTGCTACTGTCATTCCTTCTCACACTAGGTTTTGATTTTTTCCTCACTAATGTGAGTCCTTGTATTTCTTTTTAGCACATTTTTCTCTTGTGACCACTTGTTCCACCTCTTCTCACTAACCTATACAATATTTTAATGTTAAATACAGACATCTTAACAGATGTGTTCCTGTATCTGCCTTTCATGCAGGCAGGCTATGGCAGGTGATGTCAGAGAACTCCTTTGCCTGAAGCAGCAGGTTGTTGGGGGATCCGAATTTTCCCAAGAGGCTGATTTTTGAATTCTCTTATCTTGCAGCAAAATCGGTAGCTCTTTGTCCATGAGTGCTTGGCACATTCCCTGATAAGCTGGGTTGTCTCATACCATTAGTTCTCAAGTTATCACATACCAGCCCAAAAATGCTATTGAATGAGAGTTAGACCTCTCTTTATATTTTATCTCTGAATTTGTCTTTTAAGATTAAACAGTCAAGAGTATTAGTTTTCCTTTCTTAGCTCTACCTCAAGATTACTGAATGGATTTTTTTTTACCAGCTCTGGATTTGTAGGATCTGGAAAAGTCTGTTCCATTGTCAGAGAGTGCTGGTTTATGGTGGTGAAGATCAGGGTGTTTGTTAAGCTCAAGCCTTTATCTCAAAAGAGAAGGGTGTGACATCCTTGACATTTACTTGTTTTGACCAGGACTAAAATCCTAGTGTGTGTGTATGTATATATAGTTATAAAACTGGTTTTGAAACTAGCTGGTAAGCAAGGTTCTAACAGCTGTGCTCTTCAGAAATTGTATTCACCGCCATAGGGATAATGGAGTCTTGCATTCTCAACTGCTGACGTGTGCCTCAGGCACGCTTTGGATGCATGGCTGCTATAACATCCTCTCTGACAAGGTATGTTGCTCAAGCTTCAGGAAGCCTTGACTTGTGTTACCATTTACACAGCTACAGGTCAAATCATCATGTGGTTGAAAGAGGGTGTACCATACACATGCTTGGCTTTTGTCCAGTTGTGTAGAGAACAGCTGCTTCTATGTTGTCTTCAGGAAAAAAGGTGACAGCAAAGAGGTGAGTGTTTGTAACCTGCTCCCTTGCAGAGGTTCATGAGGAGAGGGAAACAGTGGCACAAAGCAGGCTGCTGGTCAGAGTAGGGATTCTAGTCTGTAAGTGATGGTTGGGCATCTCCACATCTTGTGTCAGTACCCTAATTCTGTAGAGTCCTTACAAATAAGAGAAACAGAAACTGCGGGGAGTTCTTGATGCAATGATACAGTAGTACATGAGATCGTGATGCAGGAAGGGAAAAGGTATCTCTGTTCCCTAAGTTATTCCTGAGGTCTAGGGGCAGAAGGGAGGCATGTGTTGTTCTCTTCTTCCTCTTCTCTATGTTCCTCCACACCTTGAGGTAATTTGTGATTTTTATATACTTGCTTCTATTTTTGATAAGCCAAGGGATTGTAAATTGCTGTTGATTTCATATGCTGCTCCATGGCTCTTCATAGTTGTGTATGTTATATACATAAGCACAGAATCAAGAATCACAAATGATATCTTGTGTCTGGTGACTATGTTTACCTGATTCTAGAATGACTTTGTCATCAGAGTTAATTTGAGAAGCATCTTAATACATTTATTTTTTTCTGCCATATGTGTCTATATTGGATAGAAATTCAGGTGACCTGGTAAAAAAAACCCAGGAGTCTAAGAATTTATCCAGTATTTGAAATAGTGGTAAACTGGAAAGCTCACGGGAGCGTAGTCTGAACAAGGCCCTCAAAATGCTTAGTTCTCTCTGTGCTAGAAAGTTAAAAGTTGTTTTAACATACATATTTTTTCACATATTTTTCACATTTTCCTACTGTCATGAGATAGATTGAATGTTGTTTTTTTTTAAAGCAATTGATAAATTGCTTAAGACTATAAAGTGAACATTGTCTAGAAATGGACAATGTACTCTTTTTCTTCACACACACCCCTCCTTAAACAACTTTGGTTGGGAATAAATGCGTTTTTGAACTGAACAAACATCTCTTCCTCTTTCTGGTTTAAAGCGAATATATGATATTTCTATTGGGGAACAGAAGGTCAGCAGTTCAGTTTTATTTTCAGCATTTTATAGACAGTTTAAAGTGAAATCCCTTGAAAAGTAGGTAACAGTGTTTCAAGGGATTAGCAGTAAAACGTAGCAATCCACAGTGATTCTGAGCTTTGTCCTTCTGTGCGAGCTCAAGGTTAAACTTCTTATGTCTGAGGACTGTTCTTTGTTTATACAATACATAAATGTACTAACACTTCTGCTGAGGTATAATTCCTGCAGACCATTGAATGTTTGAGCCAGGGGAAAAGAAGTGGCAGTGGAAGTAAATAATTCAAATGTGGTGTGGGTTATTTTTGTTGTTTTTAATCTTGAAAGAAATTCAAGGATGTCTCCTTTATAAAATTTCGTGGTGTTCACCATATCCTAAGCGGCTGTCCCTTTTAATTTCAAGGCAAGAAGGAAGGTTTGTTGGTAATGAGGATGAAAGTGCATGAACAGCAGTATACTTAATTTGTTCTTCTGCAGAGCATGTTTCAGCAGTCTATCATATAGATAATATTGCCTGAATATCTTCTCAGTAGAGTGTCTGTTGTTTTTTCTCCTATGATCTTGTGTGCTTGGCCCCATCCTACCCCCATTTTTGGAAGGGAATGTGAAAAGGTTGGTAGATACAAAATAATTTGTAATTTTGTCGTGTCTAAACACCTAATGCCCTGGACTTTCCCCTCTGTTCTCTTTTGTTTGTTGTTTGGTTTTGGATGTGGGGGTTTTTCTGTTTGGCCTTTTTTTTTCTTTTTCCTTGCATTTTAAATTTTTTTTAATATGTTTCCCAACGTTATAGGGAAGTTTAAATGTTGTCTGCTGGGAGGAATGGAGAGATAACAGTCCAGAGCAACACCAACAAATGTTAAGCGTACTCATGTCTCTCAGTAAAAACACCCATAAACTAGGGCCAAGATGTGGCAATTAATCATTGTTGCTGTTTTAGAGGCAAGATGAGGTCTCTGTTCCCAAAAGTTTCCTTTAGTGCAGGTGAGCTGTTTATTAGCTGCATGGCTTTTGTGAACTTGCTTTTAAAATAATTCAGAAAAAAAGTGAGCTGATGCTCTTCTCTGACTATGTCTCTGTATTTATCTAAATGTGAGGTAGTGTTTGGCATTCTATTGTATGTATCATCATTCTGCAGCCAAGAAATGTGGGCCAGAAAAGCTGCCTCCTTCCTCTTGGTCTCATGCTCTCGTGCTCTTTGCAGATGAGGATGTCCTCTACCCAATCTGGGCTATACGGGTCTAGATTGTGGAAAACTATCGTTTTTCATGGCAATGCCTTCTAAATAACACAAGGAGAAGCTTTTTGCCCTAAGAGCTGAAAAAATCTGCTGTGGTTGCATCTGCATAGGCTGCTGACCGAGGCAGAATGAGAACCTGCAGCTGCTGCCTGCACCTGCCCCGGCCCTGCCTGCTGGAGGAGCTCACAGCAGCAGATGCAGGAAAGGGAGGTGGAGGGTAGAAGTGTGTTGGGGCTTAAAGGCAGGAAGAAGGACTTGGTAGGAAGGGATGTTAGCTGGCTATCTGCGGTTGGAGTTGCTCTATATTCAGACTTACATTTTCCTCTTCCAACAGGCTAAAACCAGCACTGATAACTTAATAATTCATGCTCCCCGTGTTTTCTGTTAAGTACATAATAAGAGGCCACAAAAAGATCCATTATTTTGTAGTCTTCAAGATACAGGGAAATACCTTCAAAAATACCGTCTTGGTTGGATGAAGTACTGATAAACTCATATAACTATAAAAATCTCCACTTTTAGCATTTTCTGATGGGTCTTTAGAAGGTTGCCAGAACTGATTGTTAATCTTTGTTCTGCGTCCTGAATAAAAAAAAAAAAAAAAAAATTCTTAAAAACACCTCCCCTCCAAACAAGCTGGAATACATTCGGGTTCTTTAATCCCTTAAGGTTCTCCTTAGCCAGTTTCTTAATAGTTATCCCATCCTTGTGGAAGGACTCGAGCCAGGTTTTTATTAAAAGCCCTTTGCTCTGTGTGTTGGTGAGCATTCTCTATTTCAGCTTAGCTCAAGATCCGTTTGAGTGTTTTCTCTGCAACTTGTATTATCATTGTGTATCTTTAAGCATAAGGAAGTTATAGGGCAACTAACTAGTACTGCTAACCTTTAACATATGTTAATATAATACCAGCTTGTTCCTGTAGAATACCAGCTTTTTGTCCTTTGAAATAGAATTTTAAATTTAAATCATCTGTCAGAAGCTAAAAATGAACACTGTCTACTTTGTAATAGGCATGCTGTTCCAGAAAGGGTAGAGGAATATCCTTTTCTTTTAAAGTAAGACATCAAAAGATTTTAAAAAACTTAGCTTCCTGAAACAGCCGAGTCCTTATCACATAAATAGGAAAGATAGTACTTGGTAGTATGTGTTTTCAAGACTGGCACATTCATTAAGCGTTTGTATCTTGAACTGCCCCAGACCAGGAAATTTTGTGGAATAGCAGTATTACTAATTAAATTAAAAACATGTGAAATTGGGAAGGTTAGCTTGTCTGAAGGTCACAACGCGAAGCAGAGCGAATGAGGGTTGTATTGCATGAATGAATAGAAGGCCAGAACTCCGATTTGTGCTCATATTGCTGCAGCAGCCTACCTTTTAACAGCCCTGACAGCTTTTTCTTTCTAAGACTGGTAAGGAAGCAGACTAAAGTATCTGTTGCTTTCTCATAGAAAAGTTAGCAACTTTATTCTTATCTAATAATATTTTCCAGAGTCTAACTATTCTGGTGGCATTGTGCCCTTCCTCCAACTTCATGTTATTCTGAGACAGCATGCCTCAAATTCAGAGGCTGTATTAGTCGGAATAATGAGCAGCCATGACCGTGAGGTGACCCTGGTTTACAAGGAAGGAGGAAAAATGGGAGCCAGGGGCTGCCCTCAACTGTGTGTGTTGTGCTTGTCATCCCTACTGCTCTTACCTGGTAGATGCTGGTGCTACGCCTCCCTGATGGATCAGGCTTGGAGAGCTGGAAAGGGCTTGAGGCATTGCCTACAACGGTTGAAGATGGTCAGCACGGAGTCTGGGTTGCATGCAAAATTTATGTGGGTATCGCCAAGGAGATGCAGCCTTTGTGATTAAAACTATTCCTTAAACAGAGAGCTTACATTTAAATATGTCTTTTGAAGCAGTCCCTGCATATTTCATCTGGGCAGGCTGATTCGCGTGATAGGCTTAATGAAAACATTGGGTGGGAAATTTTTTTACAAACATCCTTTTATATGTTGTTATATAAACATCTATAAAGTGAAATTTCTCTTTTGATTGATGATAAATGCTGTACCGACTCTTTAGCAGGAAGGATGTATTTCTGGGTGTTTCTAATCTGTATTCTCCTTTGTTTCTTTGTGTGCTTTTTAAAAAGGCTTCTGAGCCACTGCAAGACAAAAAGGAGTTTAACTTTTGTGCTTTATTGGAGCTATGCAGAAATTCGTTACCACTAAACTAGTCTTGAGGTTTCCTGTTTGCAGTTCTGTAATGCCACATAGAAGGCACCCGGAGTGTAGCTGCAGTTGTAGTAGAGGTTGGGCTATCAAATACGTTGTGGAGCTGAGAGAAGCAAACAGTTGCTTAGAAGCTGCCAGAGGCATCCGGTTGAAGAAATGAAACCCCAAACCTCACAGCAATGGCAGGCGATACGGCAGGGGAGAGGGTTTCAGGCGTGCAGGGGCAAGCTGTTAGGTAGCACCAAGATGAAGTTACTTTGCACAGTTCCAAAATGCCGGTTAATTAATACTGCTCCTTCACTTTTTAAAATTATTTTTGGAACATATACAGCTGTCTTAATTTTAGGAACAAGTATTATCTAAAAAAATCCCCAAACTCCACTCTTGCAGCACCTTGTAGCAGGGCAGTCCTGCCTGAAGCACACAGACCTCAGCACCTGTGAGATGTGATTAACCGTTCCACTGGCTGTGTTGTCCTCTCTGTTTTATCTATAATTATCCTTTTTTCTGTTTTTTTTTTCCTTCTTTCTTCCTCCCGCCCCTTAAGTGACTCATAAGGAAAGCAAGTAGTCTTTTGGGACCTGCCAGAAAGGCTCCTGGTGTTGCTGAGCTGGCCTTTGATGTCATCCCTGCGTCTGGGCCTGCTTGGCAGCTGCCATTAATCTGTCCAGTGTGGGTATGGGCTTGGGTAGATGTGTAGACCTTAATGAGGAGCTCCAACTAAGTGAAAAATGTAGAAGAGTTACTTTGTTAATGCCTATCTTCCTTAAAACCCCTTGGTATGCTGTGTGGGGTTTTGGGGGGTATCTTTGTCTCCTTTATTTTTCATTAAGATTAGAGTCAGTCTGACTGCTTGGTGGTGTTATCAAGGATGTCCAATGTATGCTTTCAAATTAATGCCACAACTGTAATTCTCCAAAACTTCTTTGCTGCTCCAAATTTTTGTCAGAGTTGACATTAAAATTTGAGAAGCTTTGTGTATGGTTCTGCTAGCTTGGGATATGTTTGAAGATTAAAAGTCTTTAATTTGTTTTATTATTTTCATGCCCAAGTTATTGACAGAGCAGAAAGTGGTTGTCATTGTAAAATAATCTCATAGTGTAGAGATGCATATTAAACATTCTTTTCCTTCATCACGTGCAGCAAACTTAATGTTCTGATTCTGTATTTATTCTATTGCTTAGTATTTAATTTATTCCAGATGCAGTTTAATAACTTTTTCTATTAATTGATAAGCTGGACTGTATTTCTTTTGATACCTTCAGTTTGCATTTCTTGACTTGAGCTTGTTGTCAGTTTTACCTTTTCAAAGAAAAGGATGGGGGAGGGGACATAGAAAAACTCTGTAGAGTTTTTTACCTCACGTTTTAAGCAGGATATCCTTTTCAACTGTATAACACTTGTTTCATAAATGCCAAATTGTGAGAGTAAGTTGAGAAATATATTAAAACATTCTTTCTCTGAAGTCCATAGTTTTATTTACATATTTGTTCATTCTTTACAGCTCCCACACATCCTTGCTTTCAGCTTTGGAAAACTGACCCTCTTAAAGTACCCATACCAGCTTCTATTGATTGTGACTGTGTTTTCAGTTTACACATCAAAATAAATGAGATAATAATCACCTGCACTTACTCAGCTATCACTTTTACTTCTGTGGTTAATACATCCTAATAGCGAAATACCCCAAATTAATTGTCAAGCTTGTGTTAAAACAACTCAGGTATGTGGGGTATTTTTTCTGCGCAGTTATCAGTTTGTCACCTCAGAGCTGCATAGTCAGATTATGAATCTTTTGATCACTACAGCTATTTAGTTAACTTTATTTAAAAGAGGGGGTGGGGAGTACCCTTATGATAAGCTCTGGTGCAGTGACCTCTTTACAAAGAAATGTGTCCCTTGGGGTTGGTTGACACATTGTATGCAGCATTAAAGTGTTAAACTGCAGAAGCAGTTAGGTAAGGTGGCCTTTATGTGATCTATCTCCATCTGTCAAAGCCCATGTAGCAAAG
Source organism: Heliornis fulica (assembly GCA_013399135.1). Classification (NCBI taxonomy): domain Eukaryota; kingdom Metazoa; phylum Chordata; class Aves; order Gruiformes; family Heliornithidae; genus Heliornis; species Heliornis fulica. The sequence goes on along the minus strand of VXBZ01005238.1, from coordinate 502,306 downwards.
CATGGAAAGGGTTTTACTGGTTTTAACAAAGTACTATGATTTGCTGTAATTTGGGCCAGCTTGTTTGCTCTTTTTATACCTCTGCATTTTGAGATTTTCCTGTAGCGATCATTACAGGTACAGCGTTTTACTTGTTTTGGGTTAACTGTGGTATTTGCATGAAGGAAGTGATATTTCTTGTTTGTACAGACTTGGTGTCAAATACGCTATGTTCTACTGAAAATCACTAGGTGTCCAAAAGGTTATTTTTCTTCTCAAGTTTTATTTTGAACTCGTATTTCTGTAGCTTTTAATGCCTTTTGAGCTCGCTCTTTGTATTTGGTGCTTTATTAAAACAATCAAATGTAGAGATATACTGTTTTGAAATCTTTGTCAAATCTGTATGTCAAAACTATTCATCCAGGCTGATCTATAACAAAACGACTAACCACACACCCATACGTGCAACAAAGAAAGCAAGTGAAAAAAAACCTTCAGACATCCTGAAACAGCTAACCAGAGATTATGCATCTTCATAAATAAGAAAGCTCCAGGTTTAGAATGTACTTGAGATGAAGCGATCTAATCCAAGTTATTTACTAATTACATAATGTAGTAAGCACATCCACTTACCTTGAAAGAGGCCTTGATGGAAAGATAGGTTAGGTGTTTTTTATTTTCTACAACTGTGCTACTGTATAGGACAAAATACTGGCTATTTGCTATAGTTTATGAAAGCTCAACTGAGTTGACACAAGGTAATTGGCCAGTCAGCAATGTGTGCTGCAGGGTTCAAGACCCATTTTGATTTTCAGAATTTGGGGATAGGAGAAGGAGAGGTTGCTCAGCCTTCAAATCTTAAAGAAAACAGTGATATGTCATTAGTTATCTTTTCTTTCTCCTGAGACCATTAACTAAATATTGCATAGCAATTATGTCTTATGTAATATTGTACAGCAATTATGTGTTTGATGCACATCAGTGCCTTCATAGCAATTTAGTGCCTTTCTTTCAGTGTGTCTTAGGACATCCAGTTTCAGAACAGTCTCTTATATCAATTGTCACTTCCTATTAATAGAATTTTTGCTTGTTCCCTTGGTGAGGAATTAAATTTCAAGCATTACTGTCAGTCATTTTTCAGCCATGTTCCTTTTTTGTAAGAGAAATTGTGAACGGGGCTGGGGGGGTGGGGGGAGCAATGAAGGACTTCTTTTCTTATAGTGTCTTTAAAGCTCAATCATACCTCCTGTTCAAACTACCCCGACGAATGGTACCCCTGATGTTTAACCGTGAGCTTTCCTCCCGAAGGCAGAAAACCATGCTGCTTTTCTGTCCATGGGCCAGGGCACTAAACTAGTGGGAGCATTAATTTATGTCAGTCTGCAGGAGAAGGTCCCAGTTCAGGTGATCTCTGGATTGGGGCCCTTCCTTATTTATTTAGCACTGTGGGAGAAACACCTTAGCCCTGTACAGTTGTGTTGGGGGTAATCTATGCCTGGTAAAAGATAGTAAGATCTGTGGAATAGTTGTAGCCAAACTAACATCAAGTGAGCAACTTTTTCATGTGAAAAAAATCTCAGGCAGAATTACAAGTTTCTGGGAACAGGTTCCTTGTTCACTACTTTCCTAGCCTGGCAGGTTTTTCAGTTTTTCCCCTATCTCTCAAGCATGAATTTTGTGTTGAAACATTTTCATGAGTGCTTCTGTAGTAGGGCAGCTGCCTCTTGACAACAGGACTCCTAACAAAACCTGTATTGGAGGGAAGAAATTAAATGGCTGAAAATACCTGAGCTGGATCTAAGCTAATTAATTGTAACATTTTGGCAAGTGCTATGTTGGTAAAATAAATTAGTTTGCTAGCCATGAAGGAAATGCTGTCTTAAAAGGGGGTGAAGGTGTGGGTCAATCTTACAGCTAATGTAAGAATTATCTGGAGCTTTGTTTGCTTCCTTGTTTAGTGTGGTGTCTTGGATTTATTTTGTTTTAAAAATTGCAGTTGGAATTTGGATTTCTCTAAAAGCAGAGCGAAAGACCGCTTGATATAGCAGGCTGAAAACCAGTGCCATACGTATATTTTTTTAAAGTGAAACAGTTTTGCACTGAGAAATGGCTGTGTTGCACTTCATAAATTTACAGTTGCTTGCAAATTATTTCAAATCTTTTTACTGATGCTTTTTCAAGTGGGAGGTGTTAACCTGCTGGGTATGAGGAGGAGAGTGTATTTCCTATTGCTACTGTTCAGAGAGGCATGTAGCAATAGGACAAAGGGTAATGGTTTCAAACTAGAAATGGGTAGATTTAGGCCAGATATTAGGAAAAAAATGTTCAGTATGAGGATGTTAGATCACTGGAACAGGTTGCTCAGAGAGGTAGGGGAGGCCCCATCCTTGGAGACGTTCAAGGTCAGGCTTGATGGGGCTCTGAGCAACCTGATGGAGTGAAGAAGTCCCTGCTCACTGCAGGGGGTTGGACTAGATGGCCTTTAAAGGTCCCTTCCAACTTAATGCATTGTGTGGTTCTGTGATTTCAGTGCTAGAACTTTTGGGCTTATTGAAAAGGAACGCTACAGAGGTTGTACACTCACATCAAGAAAACGGAAATCCATTACCGCTAAGAAAGTCTCATGTTAACGTTAGAATCTTTGGGGACTGTGGTATTTTCTGTTGTGCAGTCTATAAGCAGTACAGTAATTTCATGTTTTGAGATGTGTCAAGTTTTTATGGACACTGAGCTACTTTGGAAGTTTATATTGTGTTTTATTTATTTATTTATTTCCCTCCCCCAAATATAGTTATGGTGTTTGCTAATCTTTTCTTTGGCACACAGGTGTGTTGTAGGAGCATTTCAAAACTATTGACTCTGCATCCCCCCTTCTGTGAACAAATGTGTTCTTATTCACATACAAGGAAATCTTAGCTCTGCAAATGCCACAGGAAGAACCTTGTTATCCTGGATGGAGCGAGTCTAATGATGTGACCAGAAGAAAGTAATTTTAAAAAATTTAATACTAAAAAGGGCAAAAACCAAACATCCCTCCCCAACCAACCAACCAACCAACCAACCAAAAAAACCCTCCCAAACCAACTCCCACCCCTGGAAAACAATCAGGAAACCCTGAAGAAAAAAAGGAAAAGACTAACGCACGACTCCATGGACATACATACAGTTTTAAACAGAGAAATATTTAGAGGCAACTACGTGATACATTTTATTGAGGTGGGTTCTGTGTGAGCATGCTGTTGGAGAAACTTGGCTTCCCTACACTGCCAAAATTGCATCATGCGAGGGGTCTGCTTGTGAAAAAACAGTTTCTCTGACTGAGAAATGGCAGTTTCACCCATGGACAATAACTGGAAGTGTGGAAATCGTGTAGTTTGAGGCTCCCTGTCCTGAGTGAATTTTGGAGTTGACATTAGCCCAGATGTACTGTTTCTTCCCGTGCTTCTGTCCCAGCCCAACACCTTGGGGAAACACTTGGCAGCTCTTACAACAGGATCCAATTCAGATTGTTTTTAGCTTCAGAGGGATAGAAGAGTTCAGCTATCTATCAGTCGCTAGTCAGATACTATGCCTACTGTGGTATTTTTATTGTTAATTTACTGTAGTGTAGTTAATTCTAACTTGCCTGTGTTGTGAAAAAACATCCTTTTTTAGAAGCAAAGATGGTGTGGTGGCAACATCAGCCAGCTGCATTGATGGTGTCCTATTTCTTCATGTTCTCTATGTCCCCAGGAATAGTAAGAATCGACCATTTTACAATTGCTGAGATAAAATAAACCAATCTAAATTGGAGGGAGATTATATTGACAGAGCCAGCCTCCAGAACATGCTTGATTGCAGTCCCCCTGTGGCAACATCAGCTTATCGACCTGTTGGCTATCTGTCCATTTTATGTGAGTCAGAAGCCAGGTCGATTTATTGGAGACTTGGTCCAAAGCTCAGGCTCTTCTATGTCACTGTCAGTGTCAGATAGGATTATTTTAGGGAAAAAATAATGTATACTGACTTATTTCTTGTAAAATCATTAATTGTGTCTGCATAAGTCAGGCTCATTTGAATTTGAAAGGGTTGTGTTTCTTCTCAATTGTTCCAAACATCGTAACTTCTTTCTGAATTCATCTTGAGGCTCTCAGCTATGCAAACTCACAAAATTGGGTTGTAATTCTATGATCCTCTTGTGCTTTCCAATTGGAAAATGAGAACTTAAGCCTGTTGATTTCAGCTTCAGATTCAGAAAAATGTCATCCTGCCTTGGCCATCATGCCAGTGTTACACCTGGTGTCCATGAAGGGTGGTGTTGCTGGTGTTTTCCATAAATTTGCTGTCAAATAGTTTAGCAATCATAGCACAACTTTATATGCTTCTATCCTGGAAACAAAAAAAAATATGATGAGAGGAAGCCATTGAATTATAATAGAGTCCACTATTTTGTCTCAGAAATATAGATTAACCTCAAACAGGGAAAAAGCTTCTTTTTCTTTGAAAGAGTAGTCTTCTGGGCTGTCTGGCATAGATTTCACAACTTGTACTGTAACTAAAGGGAGATAATTTGTGTGTGTGTTTACAGAAGCACAGAAGGAACCCTTTCTGAATATAGATGATATGGTTTACATGTTTAACAGTTTCTGAATGGTATTTTGTTTGGGGTTTGTGGTGTTGTTGGTTTTTTTTATTATTATTTTTTTAATTACCTTTCTGTTGTGTAATCTCTTAGGGCTTGTGGCCTGCTAAGAAGTAGACAACAAAGTCATATGGTGTTAAAAAAGTTCCTTGGACATTAATAGTTTTAAATAGTCTGGGACCTGTTTCCACTGCAATTTAAGGGAAATCTGTGGCTTTTGCTTTATAAAAAAAATAAAACCATCTGCTTTGATTTTTAAACATTCTCATCTCCCCCTCAGCCTTCTCTTCCCTCCCAACCCCCCCAGCAGTGATTAAAAAATTTAAGTAACTTCTCATAAATTCTTAGAAACTAAAAATTTAGAGGATACAGCCAACATGTTTTGATTGCCATTATAAGGTTTGAATGTCACTGATCCTGGCATGGGACTTTTCCTGGCACACTGCTGTGTTCCCTCCCATCTCTCCTGGTAATGTGTAGGAAAGCATGGAGGCACACAGCTGTCTTTATGCAGCTGCTACATAGCTTACGAAAAGGTTGTTCGAGTTACAGGTTATAAAACAAACAAACAAACAAAAGACAATCCATCCAGTCCTACCAGAACTCTGGGTAAGTATCTAGTGGGAAGACATAGAATCATAGAATCACTTGGATTGGAAGAGACCTTTAAGATCATTGAGTCCAACCCTGCCTAGTCCACCTCTAGATCATAACTGTATTGCAATCAAGTCGGTACTGTCTCCACCTGGCTGACTCATGTCCGGAGCAGGACTGTGGTGAGGTGGGATCTTCCTGGGAGCAAAGTAGGGAGTGAAGGCTTTTCCAGAAGTGCAGTCTTGTATTATTTACACAAAATGTTGAGAACAGCAGCTTGCTAGAGACACAGTACGTTCTTCTTGATGGCAGGTTTCCTTGCTCAGTGATGTTACTGCTTGAAGTATTGTTTAACTTTATAAAAAAAAAAAAGATGGATAACTTTGTTTATGTGAAGGAACCTTTTAAATAATAGTAGGAGGTTGTGGGACTAGGGCAGAAGGAAAATACACTTTATTTTTGTGGCTTCATTTTTTCTTGGATCAGAACTTTGAATGCCAGGTAGTTTTATAATGCTATATCAAATAACTAAATGGAGTTTATAAATTAACTTTTGTTAATGTATATCTGAATAATATTTTATATGCATTAAAACAAAGTGACTGTAGTCAAGGTGTCTTTATGGTCAAGGTGTTGTCAAGTTTTAGTGGCAGGAAAAGCATGAAATGCAATTTTGCCTACTTTTAAGAGAGGAGTTCCAGTCTATGAGGCTTTTCTCTGTATGGCTTTCTCCTTTTCCCCATCTTTGTTCCTGCTTATTTCAGAAGAGCCTGAAGAAAAAAAATTGAGTAAGAATTAAATGATGTAATTACTGATGAGCATGTTTTAATATTTTGTTGCAGAAGGACTCCATGAAAGATGACAGAAGAAGTTATTGTTATTGCAAAGTGGGATTACACTGCACAGCAGGACCAAGAACTTGACATCAAGAAAAATGAGCGTCTTTGGCTGTTAGATGATTCCAAGACATGGTGGAGGGTAAGAAACGCAGCCAACAAAACGGGATATGTGCCATCAAATTACGTGGAGCGAAAAAACAGCTTGAAGAAAGGTTCTCTGGTTAAAAACCTAAAAGACACACTGGGTAAGTCCTTTTTGTATTGTGGAAGTAGTTAAGTAGACTTGGGGGATTTTGGAATAGAAATGTAATGTGCATATAAATGTTTTGTAATGTGCTTGTTTGGATTTTCTTATTCCTTAGCTTGAGGTCACATGGTGTATGATGAGGAAGGGAAAAGAGTGGAGCTGGAAAAATCTGTCCAGGATAATAAAAAACTGGTTTTGTTCTCCTTTGCCTGAGGTTGTGTGTTTTCAGGGGCTGAAAAAACTCATTTTCATCGATATATGAGGTTCTGAACCCTTTCCTTTTGTTCTATGTCCTCTCCCTCAGAAATAGAAGGATGTAAGATGGATTGTTCAGCATAGCTATCATAGCAAAGCTAAATCATGTTGTGAATGGGATTATATGATATGGCTATGTGCAGTGTCAGGGGCTAAGTTTCTGGTCTGAGAGGTTCCCTCTGCCTCAGAGTCCTTAAAATGTACTTTGTTTTATATATGCACATTAACTCTTCACAACAGTGTACCATACATATAATATACCTTTGAAAAAATCTGAATGTAGTTTGAAGAAATGTATTCAGAAGACAGGTAAAATTAAATTTTTTTCTTTATTTTTGCAATGATTTTTAAGGCCTTATTAAATTACTAAAAAATAAAGGGTTTGCATATGCCTAGAAAAAGTTAAACATAGCAATAAGTGATAATTTTACTTAGAGAGTCCAAAAAACCTCAACTAGTGGTATTTTGGGATGTAATGAATAAAACAGAAGGAACACGCGCCTGGAGGTGTTTTGAGGTTAATTTTCTGCTTGTGTTTTGGTTTTTGCCTGTGTTTTGCAGTCTTTCATAGGGAAAACAGTCTGTTGCAGTTTCCTGTAGAAAATACTGACTCTTCATCGGAAAAATTGGAATTTGAGATTGGACTAGTTAGAAACCAAAAAGGTTCATTTAAAAATATAGTAGTATCTCGAGCAGGTTTATTGCGGGTGTGCTGGTGTCGCGTCTGACAGGTTGGGTTTCTTGCTCACTTCTCCATTACTGAGCTGTCCTAAAGTATGTGGAAACTGAGGACTGTAGGGTGGGTGGCAGGAAAACAAGGCTACCACAAGGTGTAGCACAGTAATAGTCAAAACCAAAGACCTTTCTGCAGGTTCTTTTGGAATACACTCGTTACAGTACCAGCAGATGCGATTATGGCTTTTCATAGATTTGTATAAAGAGTAGGCTCCAACATCGGTTAGCTAGTTAAAATCAAAATCTCACTTATGACTTAAGGTCCTTTTGTATCAATTTATCTTGCTTAAAATACATACATTTTGTCTAGAAACAAAATCTGAAAGGTTTGTGTTTCTGTTGAGATAATGTATTTGTATAAAATGTGGATAGTATTCACTTGATGTAAATAAACACATTTTTATTTATATCCGGCAGAAATGCATTTCAGTGAAGGAACAGGGACAGGTCCCGGCATATATGCATGTTTACCTCCTCGATCTTAACCAAGGCTGCATGCTGCAGGGCTCTTCACCATGGAGGTGACTGATGAAAAGGTGTGAGAGCAAAGCTTGATGGTTTCATAGCTGAGCCTTTGCAAGTGTTGCACCTTCCAAACCTTAGCACTTTGCACACATGTACATGGATTTTTAAGTTCTGGAGGATCTTTACTAGTCTACTGATACCCTTTTCCTAATAGCTTTATCTGTGCGGTTTTTGTTCAGCTGAGGCAGAAAATACCACGTGGTGAAGCCTAGGTTTTTCTTCTGCAGTGACCACATGTACCTAGTGCAAAGCTCTCATGCTCTTCTATGCTTGTACATCCTGTGAAAGTAAGAAGCTGCCTAAGCCATACCTAACCCACAAATGTACTCAAGATATTCTTCACACCCCTCTCAAAAAAAAAAAGTGGTGCTTAAGAGTAATCTTTTTTGTAGTTTAAAGGGCTGTGAACTGCTTAGCATAACGACACCTAAGTCTGTGTTGTGTACCACATATCTGTACAATTTTAGAATCACAGAACCACAGACAGGTTTGGGTTTGAAGGGACATAGTCCACCTAGTTCAAAAGTCCCTGCCATGGCCAGGGACACCCTCCACTAACCCAGGCTGCTCAAAGGCTCATCCAACCTGGCCTTGAACACTGCCAGGGAGGGGCAGCCACAGCTTCTCTGGGCAATTTTCTTTAAGTCTTTAAGTCTTGCTTGTCTTGCGGTACAGAAATTTCCCATTCAGAAGAAAAGCAAGTGTCCTTTCTTAGAGGATCCTTTATTCTAAGTGGTCATCAAGAATGTACTTCAAGTTTTGGTTTTTTTTTAAAACAAAACCTTGCAAATTGCAAGGCTGATGCTTGATCTAGTGAAACAACTTCTGAAAGATTTTCTGTGCCCAGTGAAACAAGTGAAGTTCTCTTTCTAGAAACATGTCTAATGTGTCTCATCAATCGTGTCTCTCCTAAGATCACAAGAAAATTCACATTATAATACCCGCTAACCCAGCACAGATGGGAATGGCTGTTATGAGTATTAGTCCTTAAACCAAATCTTTTTCCAGCTTTGATCTTGATGCTGTTACCAAAATATTGGGTACTGAACTTGGGGGAAAAAAAAAAAAACAAACTAAAGAAAAAGTCTCTTAATAATGAATCATTCAGATTTCAATCATAAGTCTGGTGACTCTCAGGAGAGAAATACCAGGCTCTATTCCAGTGAAATAGCTGCTTCCTGAGATAAGACCAGCTGGCTTTAAATAGAGGGACCCTGCAACATTCCTGGACCTACTTTTGATACTTAACAGCGCTCCAGCAAATGATTGCTCTCGTGGAGATGCGCTCCTTAATCAAGAAGAGATACCTCTTCCTTAATCAATCACATTATCTTGTATTCCAGCATATTTCATCTGAAAGCATTGTTACCACACAAATGATGTAGTGTGTGGTCTGTGCGATTGCCCGTAGCTGTCTGCCACGCTTACAGTGGCTTATCCGCAGTAATTACCGTGGTTGATCTTATGCATACTTTGAGATATTCAATAAATATGATAAATGCCAGCCATAGTTCACATTGTGGCAGACCCCATAAGAGCTATTAATGTTTAATTAATAGTCCCGATAGTTGGCTGTTGAAGATGCATCACCTAAATAGTTGTTAATCTATTTAGTTGGTGTTCTAATGAAAGCTTATGGCACCAGTTAATACATTGGTGTCCCATACACAAAAAGCTAAACACATCACTGAAGTTACTACCTTTATGAAGTTGTCTCTATCAGGGAAACTTTTAATCTCATCAAAGAATGAAGTCGTGCCTGTTTGATGCTGAAAACTAATTTTCCTGGAACTCTGTTGACTGTCATTAATTGGATTTCAGCCCTTGAATACTTTATTAATGGAATCCTATTAACTTTACCATTGTTTGGCTTGGGGTTGATGGAAAGTTAATGGGCATGTAGGTACCTGGAGCACGAAGCTCAACGGTTAAATATTAGCCCGTTTTCAGCAGTAGCTTCAAGGTTGTGGAATTTCCATTGTATTTCGGCATTTTTGAGAAAAAAAATCAGCAAATAGAATGTCTTTTAAGTGTGAGATGCATGTTAAATGGCTGATTAACACTTTTTTTTTTTTTTTAGCTTATGCTCATTAAATCAGTTACCTGTGGACAGAAAAACAGCTCACCTCAAATTCCAAATGATCCTCAGTATTTTCTGGAAAGATGCTTTTGTATCATCCTACATATTTTTGAAAAAACAATAGCCTTTTCTGCACTGTAAACTTTTTCCTTGTAAGGGCTTACACTGTTATAATTTATCTTCCTTTTTAGTCCTGTCACCAGGGAATTTTTCCAAAATTTTAGCTTTCCTTAAATGACTTGGGGAGATTTTGAGACTTGCAATTTTCCTATTGATAACTGTCTGGTTTTATTACTTTTCTGTTTGATGCGCATTACTCCTGTGTTCTTAAATCTCTTTATTGAGTGAACTCTAATGGATGCATAGCTGCAATAGCCAGGTTTTAATTATGGAAATCTACAGTATAGGGGACCAATTAAGTATTTTAAATCATTCATCTTCTCATTCCCTTTTTTGTTGTAACTGAGTGATACTGTGAGTAAGAAGCTAATGGTAATTTAGCTAGTTCAAATTACTGTCTTCTTTTTGCTCATATTGAATGAAATCTGGTAATTATTACTATTCTTAAGGCAAAAGGCCAGCTTCCAGGCTTGTGATTAAAATTTCATCTTCATTTATTATAATGAAATTTGAAACTTGTGCAGAATTTCTTTTGTAGGGAGGGTAGGGTTTTTTTGTCTTTATAGATTTAGTTTAAGTCTTACTAAGCAAGAGATCTCTTGTGTGCATTTTCCAGACTGCAGTTTTCTGTAATACAATTCTTCCCACGTGCTGGGGAAGGGAAGGAAAATACCATACTAGTTTAGGTGGAGCGGGTGTTTGCCAGCACCACCCCCAGACTTGCCTCTGAGCACGGTTCCACGGGTTTCCCCTTATCTATGCTTGTTGGCTCATCTCTCTCACGCCAAGCAGAAACCTTGTCTGAAGGAAGCAAAAACAATTAAGAAGTCAGTTGTTTTTATAAGCCAAAAAACCCCAACCAAATCCTTCTGCATTTTTTTTCCATCCCTCTGCAATTCATTTTCCTGGCGAGAGCACAACTCCCCAGGCAGCAGTGTGACACGGGTGACTGATGTGTGTGATGCAGCAGCAGGGTGCCGTTCTCGTAGGAACCCAGAGTTTTCTGAATATTAACTGCTTTTGCTTCCCAACCAGCAAGGCATAATAGGGATTTCTTGAAGGTGTCCGGTCATGTTCCTTTTAGTGTACAACCATGTAAGAGGCCTTGAAGACATGTCCAGTTGCTTCTCGGTTTAGGTTTTTGAAGAGATGCCCAGCAAAAGTATGAAGGTTTATTAAAAAGAGAGATTGGATACCAAAAATACAGGAGATGTTCCTACGCGTTTTGCAAACACCACAAACACTAGATGTGAGTGCTGGCAATCATGGCAAATAACAGTAATCTTGGTATGGTTTCACAGAGATCTTTAAGTTGCATGAGAGGCTCTTCAAATGACTTCTTTATTAGGCTTCTGTGAGTCAGCAAAACATTTTGGTAACTCTGTAGCTTTAGTTCAGTTGGTGTGACATATTTTCGTGGAAAGTAGGAATTGCCAAGTGAGATACAAAGAAACCAGTCCTTACTTGCATTACTGTTCAGAGAACTTTGTTATTTCAGAAGCATTGTAACTGACCAGGCGTATTGCCTGTCTTTGTCAACCCTCCTTCATGTCTGTCTGGGTCAGTCTGTACATCTGTGTAGCTGTTCCTGAGTGCTATATATACTCTTGATTCCAGGAATAACCAGTTTTACACCCCTCCTCTTCTCCCCTGGTTATCTATCTATCTGTCTATCTATCTATCTATCTGAAAAGATGTTTTTTTCCCATTTGAGAGCTACTTAATTCTGCCTTCATCATACCTTCCTGGAAATTGCCAGGGAGGTTAGCTTGCTTTTCTTTAGGCAGTCACAGCTCAGTAACAAGCAGAAGTGTGGAACAGGTCGTTTCTTAATGTGATGTTTTCTTTAACATTGGAAAGCACTGTTGGTTAAGAGGTTTAGTCTACATCCTTTTTAGATACAAGTATTTCAACTCAAATTTAAACTATTACCATCATTGTTCTGCATAACATGGTCATGAAATCTCATTCTCCAAACAAGTCATCGACATTTAACTTCTGATGTGTGGGTTAGTGGTCTCTTTATGTTTTGTTTTGGTTTGGGCTTTTTTGTTGTTGTTGTTGTTGTTTTGAGGACTTTTAAAAATGTCGTAGTGACCCCATCTTGGTATTTCTGACATGGGATGTCTAGTAGATTTATGAGCTATCTTAAGGTTAAAATAAATCTTTCCTTTCTACAAGGTGATATTATGACATTCATGAAATTGCTTCTCAAGCTTTTCTTGAGTCATGAAATTTGGTTACTACTTTGGTTACTTGTTACTGGTGAAAGTTTACTTAGTGATTCTAATTGCTACGGGTTTTAACTGAACTTTGTTAAGTTCTTCAGCATTAGTTTTTAAAAGTACCACCATGAGAAACATATACAGTGTTTCTGGTGCAGTTTCAGTATAAATTGAGTCTTTTCATACTCTTTGCTTGATGATTTTGTGTTAGTTTAGCAGCAATCTGCTGTAGCCATATTAGCTGCAAGATCACAGAAAATACATTAAATCAGTAAAATGACCAAGTATCACCTTCAAAATATTTCTGCTAATTCTGAGTTGTTTTCAGTGGATGGCATGAAGCTGAGACAGGGGAGGTTTAGGCTGGGTGAGTGAAAGAAGAATGGTGGAAATAAGAATAAATACGGTATCACTGTATAATAAGTGCATTGTATTGCACAGCCTCTTACGCCTTGTAGAGCTGATGTTAATTAAAACAGAGTTGTCTAGAAGATAAACAGAAGTTATTTTAGTCTCTTTGGAACTTCAAGTTCCTGATGTTGCTGGACTTCCTTGTCCTAGACTGGTAAGAAAGGCTAGTCTTTTCGGTCAAGAGCAGGCGTTTAATAAATTGAGTTTTAAAAAAGAAATTACCAACCTTCAGATCTTTCCACAGTACGTAGCTACTTGTCAAATTATTTACCATACATAAAGATTTCTAAGAAGGAATTGTGTGAATTCTTTCTTTCAGCCAAACATCTCTAGTTGAAATTAGCAGTAAAATCCCCTTGCAAGTATTTAACACAAATAAAAGTATTTTTTCCTCTATCACTTTCTTCTTTGAAGCTTTCTAGCTTGTCACCAAACGTTGACATGACAGTAGTAGCTTGTCTGTCATGTCTCTTGGAGGACTGGATACAGGTAAGTCATCTGTATTGGCACTTTTAAGCAGTCAGTATACAGGAATTTAAGTTCATCTTTGGAGAGAGGAAATAGTTGAAGTTTTTATATATAGCAGAAATTCTTGCTTAGTTTCCTAGTATCTGTGTGTTAACATAGCCCATTCCATGGTTGAATTTTAGTTGCATTGCTCAAAGTAAGCATGTTTGTGGGGCAGGGTGGTGACAAGTGCTGACTCTTGATCGGTGATGAAATTGAGGAACATGGGTTTGTGGTGGTTAGAGAAGCTGAAGGGAACTTTGTTTAGGTGTGGTGTCTTTGGTGGTTTAGGGGAAGAAAAAAAAAGCTGGAAATGTTGAGACAGTAATAATAGATCAGTCTGATTGCATGGATTACTGTCATTAGATGCTGAGGAAGGAGAAACGAGAGATGCTCGTGGCGGTTTCAAAACACGGGGAAGAGGTTTCTCCCATTTGTTTCTAGAGCATGTGGAGTTAGGAGCTGTCAGTGTTGATGTTACTGACATGATAGCAGATGACTTATAAGAAACTCAAAGGTTTCACTACTTTCTGGAAATCTGTCTGCCTCATGATCATCATCAAAACCTAGACTTGGCTTAAGTGGCTATTTTCAATTCATTGATCTTTGTAGACCTAGAGGCACATTCAGGAGCACTAGGTCTGCATATGGAAAATGATACAAGAAGGTATTGTTGACATGGGAGGGTCTGCTGTCTCACTGTCAGTTTGATACACACCTGATGGCAGAGGAATATATGCATTTTAAAATAATGTTACTATAATGCTGTTAAATAGCTAACCAGAGTACAAAGCAAACTCATAAATTTATGGTTATGGGGTCATTTATTGTACACCCATTAAAATGTAAATAACTGTGTAATATGTAATGCATATCAACTACATTCAGTGACAGTAGCATTGAAGGGATTGAAACCCCTGCTTTGTGGAACCAAAATAGAGCTTTATAAAATATGCCATGTTATAATTTCTAAAGAAACATATGCTTAAATTGCAGAGCAGATTAATGCAGGAAGAAAACCCCTTCAAACAAAATAAACCACAAACTTCATGCTTGTTTGTGGCTTGAAATTAAAGAAAATGTGTAAATATTCTGGAGAATGTACTCAAGATAGAGAGTAATGCTTCTTTTACTGTGTGACAGAAGACATTCTGTGCTGGGTGTATGCAGCAGGCCCCTTTTTCTGACCTGAGGTGAAAAGCCAGAAGCAGCAGTGAAAGCAGAGCCTGCAGCTTGCTCCCAGGCTCCGGTGCTAGCTGGTGATGGGAGCAGCAGTTCACTCCTTTTTCACTTTACAATTGCATGTATTACATTCTACTGAAAGTTTGTCTTGTGTGAATTATTTATTGAGGCAGATTATTTAAAGGATTTGCTGCCTCAAGAGTTTGAAAGAAATGCATAATGGAAACCATGGCGTGTCCTACCTTTCAGCAGATTCTTTTAATATGGTTGCAGTAAAATGTTGCAGGGCTGAGAACGTTAGGGAACCTTGCTGGCTTTAGTCCATGCAGACTGAAGAAATTTGTTCTTTGTAATACATTAGAAGTTTTGGTAGTAGGTACTTCTCTCCCCCCTCCCCATGCAGGGAATGTGTGTGTTGGAGGTACAATTTGACATTTACAGATTGCAGAATGAACCTTTATTTAATCATAATGTTTTGAAAAGATAGAAGGATCGCTTTAACTCAGTGTGGCTGTGTGTACTGGTGCCTTTGATGGTATTACTTCTCTTAGCTGTCAACTTTGAGGACCTTTGGCTTTGCCACTCTCTGATCTGGTTCTGTTTCAGCATGTGTTTGGCCTTAGAGCAAGCCCAAAAATCAGCTCCTAAGGTAGTTTCATTGTTCCCTAGTAGAGTCACTCCACTGCCAATACCTCTTTCTACACCCTGTTACAGGGTGTTGCAGAGCCCCTCGCTCTCTTTAGTGTTTAAATGTTTGTGTCTAAACCCCCAGCTCTTTTGATGTTTCTTCTTTTCCATAAAGTCCTTTAAGCAGTTTGCTAATGACATCTCATCCTCTGAAGCAGTGAAAATAGAGTTCTTTTTTTTTTTTTTTTTTGTGAGTAGTGTCTTGTACTGGATACCTTGTGTTGAGTTCCCTTCTGTCCTTTCCCTCAGGGTTCTGGGAGAACCCAGGTTTCCTGAGGTAGCAAAACTGATTGCAGCGTGTGTTGCTGTATTATGCCCTGCTGCCTGGGTTGGACCCTTACTGTGAGCCTGTGCTTAAGGATGTAGTGACCACAGTTCTTCAGAAAATGTGGTCTCTTTGTACTGTTTTCTCCTTTAGCTTCATGTCCTGAAGAAAACTTCTAGATGTGCATTCATGCCAAAAAAAAAAAAAAGAGGCTTTGTTTTAGAATGTACAAGAAAAGATTTCCTTCCTTTTTCTGAGTCTCAAACATGTTTTGTGGAGTGTGTTCTCTAAAGCAGGAATTGAGATGCGTGCAATGTATGCAGGCGCCCAGCATAAAGCCGCTTTGTGAGAGAAAATGCCCACCTCTGTTGTTTCTGAGGAGGAGGGTTCTGGTGGCAGAGATGGCTTTCTCTGAGATATGTCAAAGGCAAACATGGTTGTTTACCGATAACTAGTTTTAGAAGTCTCAGCAAACAGATTTGGACAGCCACCACTGTTAATGTGAATGGGTGGTCTGGTTGCTGTTCATGGTTGACATTCAAGGGTGCTGTTTCTCCTCAGCAACTCTTTGTAGCTGTATTTTGCACAAGAAAATGGATTTAGGACTTTTGCTGTAGGTTGTCTAAACTGCACAAAATCATTGCCATCACTCCTGTTTAGCAATCTTTGGAACCTTGTAAGTGAAGGAAAATGGAAAGTGAAAATGTTTTTCGATGTAGTGAAAATGTCATTGTCGTTGTACATGGGCTCTAACCATTAATAAGCCTGTAAGATTTCTTTAATTGTTCATTTGGGAAGTTATTCTCTAGAACAGGAGCTAAACTTATTAATATATTACTTTCTAATTCATTATTGAATTTTAATCTACAGAATAAATTGGCTTAGTTTGTGAGTTGTGTTTTGGATTGAGGGCCAAACCTCAGAGGAGCTGGGCTGTTTTGTTCAGCAAGTAATTTTCCCCTGTTACTTCCCCCTCCGTGCTGGCAAGGTCTGGTTTTGCGTATGTCGGCTCGAATAACCTGACCGTCCTTGATTAGCGAGGCTGTGGGCATTGTGATTCAGAAGGGATGGTAGGAAAGAAAAGGTGGTATTTGCTTTCCTTTCCTTTCCTGAAAGGAGCTTTGAATAAAACTGCAGTATCTGTGACAGGCTTCTGAATTCTGAGGTTTGCAAAGAGAAAATAAAGTAATTAACACCTCTGGGTTTTTTTTACCATGTTGTTTAATGTTTGAAAACATTAGTGTAATATAGCATTGTCATTCTGACCTTACGGTAGAATTACTAAGGCTTTACATCAAGCATAGTATCCATATGGACCAGCTGGAATAAACCACTATAACCTCAGAGTTATAACCTCACGCTACCTTCAGGAGGAACTATCCTGAGCTTTTTGATACCAAGACATTGCCCTTCGTTAGTCAATGTTTGCATCATTCTCTTCTCATACATTTCTTTGAGTTGAGGGGGCTGCATAATTACTGCTTTATTTATCTGTTCAGGTTTGGGCTTGATGATGTGAACTAGAATCTGTATCTGTAACACCTCTTAAGCCTTTAATTTTCATGTGCAGAATTGAGAGCAAATTTGAGAAAACAAGAAGTGAGAAGACAGTTAGCAATGTAATAGCCCGTATCCAAAATAGAACAATTCTGTCTGAGTTATTTGGACGTCTTCAAATTATAGTATGGTCATATTATGCTCAGGGTAGTTTACCTTGTAGTTGCTGTACTGTTTTTTAAAAATTAAAAATTAAATGGATTCATGTTAGCAATCTGGATTGGTATGTAAAGCTGTTGCGTGCACCTCTCTTACCTCGTATGAATGCAAGTTATGTAAATATAAACCGCCTTTCCATCAAATGCCGGAAGACAAGGGGAAATATAAACTGTTGCACACTTTAACTGAGGGACGGGAGTGTGCATTGGGGTAGGCAGTTTGGAGCTCCTCGTGCATATTAGGGATTTCTTTGTCAGTACTCTGTTAGTGTTTGGGAAGGAGAGGCAGAGCAGCGTAACCTTCCCTTTCTGCATCAAGGGAAGAGAAAGCACTGGGAAGGCTACTTAGAAATCTGTTTCTGAGTGATAGAGGTGCCTTAGGTTTGAGGTAGTCCTGGCTGTTTTTTCTTATCAGGGTATCCTACTAGTTCAAGTAAGCATCATTAATGAGATTACAGAGTATGTGGAAATATCTTTAAATTATATCACTTTGAAAGCAAAGACTGTATATTTGTATCAAGCTTACTTCAGTTTATATTTGTAGACAAATTGGAACCATAGATCTTGAGAAACCCCATTCATATTATATGCCCTCTGTTTGAGACCGGGTGCACCTTTTTGCTATTCCATAGAAGATTTAAGATCCCAAGATCATTTTAAATTTACCTAGTAAGACTTCATCTACTTCACTTTCCCAGTGGGGTAAGAACACGTGTGTGGTGGCTGATGGAAGCTTTTGGATCCTGTGTTTGATATCTTTAGAAAACTGCGTGTGACCCTGTAGTACATCTTTCATTTTATACCTTCTGCTCTAAAATGCTCTGGGTGCAGGGAACTTGTTTTGTACTGGAATTTGAATGTCCTTTTCCTGATAACAGGCAAGTTAAACGCATTCCAAATTACAAGAATTAATGCAGTAGTTGGTTTTAATATGGTTGAGTTGATTGCTTTATTGGAAGCTTCCAAACCAAAGAGTGTTTGATATATTGGAAACTTTGACACTACTTTTTTCCTGTACTTGAAAAATATAGTGATAAAGCAGCCAGGTTGTCGAAATGTCAGAATTTTACTTTGACATTTTAAGAAGAGTTTCCATTTTCTGATTCGTTCTAGTACAGCTTTTCTGGATATTGATTTTTTTAAAGAAAATACAGAAAGTCATTAATAGAGCTGTAAGGCTTCATTTCTGTCTCACAAATGCAGTTGAAGATTTCTGGAATTTATAGCAGTGTCCTTTAAAGAGTGCTATTGATGGAGATGCTGCTTCTGAAATAGTGACTATCCCATATGGATCTGGGCCTTCGAACATTTGCTTCCGAACTGGACGTGTAGATGGAGGGGGAGAACGGGTGGGAGGCTGCACACTTAAAATGTGCATAAACGTCTGGTTTTTCTTTCTGTGTAACAGCAGAAATCTCAGTGTGCTGAGCTTTTTAATAAAAAAAAATAAATGCAAAGACAAGTTAATTTCAAGTTTTTATTATAATACTAATTAACAAAACTAAATGAATGTCTGATTTGGACATTACAGCTGTTATGTTTTTTTCTCCATATTGGGTGAATGAGTAAGTTAATTTACCTAGTTTTATGTTGTTTTTTTTTTTTTAAGAACTTTACCTGAAAAATCAATTACTTCTTTCTTAATATTTTATTTTAAAAAAAGACTGTATACTTTGCAAACTTATAAACTGTAGAGCATTTAATATGCAGTATAATTCAGAGAAATAGTATTAGGAAATTAATAACGTATTTGGTAGTCAGAACAGGAATTTTAATATTTTAGTTTTTAAGCCATGTATGTGTGAAGCCAGATGGAATTGCAGTTGTATTAAAAAGCACAAATAAAAAATCATTGGTTTAATTTTCTTAAGTAAAAATTGTCTGAAGTGTGGAACAAATTTTACCTCTAAATGTAAATGGAATTTTGTAAACTTATTTGTTCCTGCTGCATCTAACACAAAACATTTTATTAGTAAACTGAATGACAATTTCTGGTTACTTTTGAAAATTCTTAGAACTAGGAGAGCTGCTCTGTAAAATTTAGGTTTTTATTTTGGAGGGGTGGAGAGGGGGACACACAACTAAAATATTTCCATCTCAGCTGAAATTTATTTGTTTTTGTTTAAGTCACTACACAGAAACAATTTTAAAATGTTTTCTCTGACTCTTTCAGAGATGACTGTTATTCTGTATTTGAACAAGCTCTTGTTCATGGTGTTTATTTATACCTGGAGTTCTCCTCGCGCCTTTGTTTGACTTCCTTACATTTATCAGCCTCAAACTCGTTTTCCTTGAATGTTTCAGCTGTTCAATGGAAATCAGTTTAATAGATTACAGTCAAGATTCTCAGCTCTAGAGTGCCTTCATTTCGATTAGAATTATAGTGTGTTTATTTTTGAAGAACAAAACCATTATTTTCAAAATCTGATCAAAATGAAAATATTTTCATTTAAAAATATGTACTTAACGTTGCGGTGGTTTCTGTGACCATTTCTATTAAGCACAAAGCAAGTAGTGCTGTTGGAAGCGTTTTACTCTGGAAGGAGGGTACGCAAGTTGAGATCCATTAAAATCAGTGTGAAAAATTTGAGAGGCAACTGCTTTGGGTTTCTTTGGTTGTTTTTAATTCAGTTTTAATTTCAGTTTAGAGAGGTAAAAAGAAATATTCTGTTTTCTACCCACCTTTGTTTCTGACTATATCAGCTTTTAAGGTCTAGTTTCAGGTCATGAGTTTTGACTAGGTGATACACAGCATAATTAAGAAAAAACATGTTGTATTTGTAAATAGATTATGAAAGTAGCTGGCAGTATCTGATGTACTATTAATTCAAGATATCAATTTGATGACCTTTATTGTACTTGAGTTAATTTTTGGGTGGTTTACAGCTTTGTAATAATGCATAATAATTGATGGAAAAAACAGTTCCCGACATAAAAGGTTGAGTACACGATACAAAAATCATTCCTATCTTGTTATGAAGAAGAATCTATTAAGATATGTAAATAGAGCAATAACAGCAAAGATGTAAGAAGCTGATTTTTCTGATTGCCATGGGGAGAGAGAACAGCATTACTGAGCAGCATTTGTTGTATTTCCAGCTGTATGTTTAGACTGAAAACTAGCCACCCCAAAGATGATACTGGCTATTGGAGGGATGCCATTTAGTAGAAATCCAGTCCCTTGAAGAGGAAGTAGTTTCCAAGAACTTGGTTGTAACAAGAGTTGTACTTTTACTGTTTTTTTTATAGTTTAAAGGTCACTTGTGGCACAGAATCTTTCTTTAATTACTCACAATATATTAATAAGAAATTGTGGAGCCTTCTTATGCAGTTGTAAATGGCATATTTAGTGGCTTGGTCTTTTTCATTGAGTTCTAGATTGAAGAATTCTGTTCTGGAAATTTTGTGTTGCCTTCATGATTTCTCAAAGCAATACAGTTTTCACCCTTCCTTTTTTTTTTTTTTTTTTGTTTGTTTTATAAATGCTCCTTGTGTGGATAAGCTACAGAAAATATTTTTGCTCATTATTTCTGCATTAAAATTGGAGAAGTTTTTAGAGAATGGGAGAATTCAGATGACACTACTTTCACTTGCCAACTATTTTTCAGAAATTGACTTTGCGTATTGACTGACCTTTTTTAAATACAGAAGAAGGGAAAATAGAAAAGTCAGTAATCTGAGGTATCAAAGTAAAAATTCTTTTGGAAAAGAAATGCAACTGTATTTAGTCTATTTGAAGTTAGGCTACATACAAGACGTAACAACAACAGGGAACTGTTTTGGAAGGGGGGTGCTAGACAATGCAACTGTGAATATCTTCAGTGTTTAGTGCATGCTGTTCTTAAATAGGACTTAATAAAATTAGTGGGAGTACAGATAAGCCTGCAGAGATGTATTATGCAGCCACATCAGCAAATCTGTTCTTTAACCTCTGGGGGGATAAGCAGAGGTAGTTAAGATACAAAATGTGGTCACTCATCAGTTTCAGGCAAGGACACCAGCTTCCACGGGCATGGAGAGACTCGTCAAATAAGTCTTACTAAAACTAGGAAAAGATACCTATTTTGTAAAAGTTTTTTTCTAGTAAAGGTAGTACGTAATATAAACCATGATTAGCAAATGAAATAGGAATTTTTACTAGGGGCAAAAAAAACCCATTCTATACAAGTCTTAGGCATGTATTTGGAAAAGTATATATAAGCTGAAAATTTTAAAGATCACCAAACTTTTTTATTCTAAGCACTAATTCTTTTAAAGGTCATAGCTATGCAACCTTGTTTCAGTGCCTTTGCTGTAGGCAGAGGAGGAGAGAAATGCTCCTTTGGGTGTAGCAGAAGGCTGGGCAGTCGGGGCATCTGTGCTGTCTGATGGGTGGCCAAGCTTTGGGCCAGGAGTGTGGCGAGCGTGGCAGAAGACATATGTAAGAGCAGGGGAGCTGGCACTGTCACAGGGTCAAGCCAGAGTGGGGGTGACCAGAACGAAATTCCACCACTTTGAGGTTTGAGAGAGCTCAAGACTTTTCCTGGAGGACGTTAAAAAGCGTGAGGCGGGCAGGCTGGAAGTGCTGCAGGGAGAAGGCGGTGGAGGTGGAGCTGGAGGACCAAAGACAGGGAGTGGGAAGGCAGCCAGAGGGACTTGCTGGTAAGGAAAGGGTGCAGAGCTGGGGTTTGCACAATGGGAACTTAAGAGACCGGAAGCAAATTCATAGGAAACTGGTCTTCCTTCACCCCCGCTGCTTGCAAAACAAGCTGTCCTTTAGAGCTGTTTCTTCAGAGGAAAGGAAGAGTAACGCAGGAGGCATGTTTGAGTCTCCCTAGGAGTAACCTTGGGGCCAGAAGATTTGTTCCACTGCAGAGGGAAGGAGGATTTGCAGTGGAGCCCTTCTCAGTAAATTACACTAGACAGTTGTTTTGGGTTGGTTTTGGTTGATTGGGTTGGTTTAGTTTGTTTGTTTTGTTTTTTTTTTTATATATATGTCAGCAATATATACACTTAAGAAACTAAACCTGCCCACATCACTTGGCAACTTGTTGCAAGAGTGAAAATGAACTAGTTCAGTGTGGTGAGCTGTAGATTGTGAACAGTGTTAATTCCTGCGAGACGCTGTAACACAGAATAAGCTTCCTGCTGCTCTGCAATGCCTTTGCTCCCTCTCTTTTCCCCTCACATGAAAGCTAATCCATTACTTTAGGTTTCTCCTTGCAAGAGCTAGTTGTATTACAAAGGTTTATGATTTCAGAGTTAACTGTACCTAAGGAGTCAGAATGGGAAAATACAGTTGTATCTCATTATTAGTTTTACTGAAAACAAAGACAATAAAAATGCCAAAATTATGACTGCAATCACAAATATATTTGACTTTTCCAAATGTAACTCCTGAAGAGCTTGAATGTTTTGTTTTCCATTAAATTCCTTATATTGGTCTCATTCTATTCAGATGTAAGAACAGGGATACCCTTACAAATAATAGTAAGTGAACATTTCTGTTAGCAAGCAGTGGCAATGTTTACTCTTCCAGAAATGGCTTGTGCAGATTTTACCTTTTTTTAATGTAGTTGTGATTTTTATGTCATAGATGCATATGAAGTTTATAATACTAACTTTATTCTTGCTCAGCTATGATCAGCCATCCTACTGAATTATATTTTTAGACTTGTTTCCTAAGGAAATGAAGCTTACGCTAGTCATGCTGTCACAGTCAGCTGTCATCGTCCATCCATCTGTCCACCCATGATAATTCAGCCAATTTTAAGCAAACTTGACAGACTGGCAGAGATAAACTAACAAGTTTTCTCCAACTCCGTCCCTGGGAGGGTCATTTCTGGTGTCCCTCACTGGAGGAGAGGCCAGAGCAATTCCAGCTCTGTTCTCAGTCCAGGCAGGGCTGAAAGGCAGCAGGGTGCTGGGCCACTGTGCTCGACTGGCCAGCCCAACGAAGGCACAGAGAGCAACACCAAGGGAGGTGGAGTATACTCTGAGGGCAGTTTGTGGATTGCAGTGGGGAGCTGGAGGCACAAGAAGGACCTGGGGATGCAAAGGCAGTCATATGGTAAGGGAGCTTGTTGTGGATCCTACAGGACATGGAGGAGGCAGAGGAGGAGTATGCGGCAGGAGCTGTAAGAAGAAAAACAGGAACAGATTTCCTTCGTTCTGCTCATGGAACAACTTGTTTCCTCTTCTGTCACAGGCACAGTTATGAGTGTTGTAACCTCACAGAAAAAATGAGTGTTAGATAATGTTGTGCATGTTCTTTGCTGTGCTTGGCTGCAGATGGGACTCTGAGTAGTCGGTTACCTTGGTCAAACCTGCTGGAGACGTGATGTTTGGTGCACATCGCCGCTATTGCAGAAAGCTAAATCATATCCATGTCATCAGCATTTATATTCTGGCTACATTAAATGTTAAGCTTAAACTGAAGAGGTCTGACTGATTTTACTGAGATAAAGAAAAAAAGTGAAGTTTCTGATATCTTTCCTCCTCCCACCCTGTGTTATTATGATTTGTGTTGAATGGAGAGGATAGAAAGGAACAGATGCAGCATTGGAAGACTTGTGGAAAAAGATATAACTTACAAAACTCCAAGTGAAAGAAAGCACTTGGGTGATAACTTTTTGCTAATTGTTCAGACACCTTTATCAGACTTCAGAAAATTCTTTTGGAGAAATTTGTTTTAGACCTGTGTATCAACAATCTTTTTTTTTCTAGATAATTCAGGTGTTGGCATTCTGTTACCACACTACATCTCTGTATCTCACAGTTATCTGTCTTCTCTGCTTTTAAAGTATTTTTTTCCTGGCTAGCTACTTCATCATCTGCTGTTTTTGGGGTTTTTTTTTTTCATTTTATTAATTCTTCTCCTATATTTCCAAGAAGTGGTGCTGTATATCTCCAATACAAAGCACATCAAAATGTAAGCTTTTAATCTGGAAGGGTCAGTCTCAGTGTAGGGCTTTATGATAAGTGAATCTATTGAAATACGGTTGCTTGTTTTCCATGTAGCAATAACAAGTAATTTCCCCCTTTTCCGAACAGAACAACCCTTAAGGTGCTTTTGTTTATATCACCCTAATTTAACGCCCCTTCGAATCGTGCACATCCTAATCTTTTTGGTTGAAAATGATCTCTAAACTGATGAAAATTTCCAGTCTTGGCAGAGATGGGAGCCTGGCCGCCTTCCGATTAGCGCTTGCTTGGACACTCTTTTCCTGCGATTGTCTCCCCTGGTACAATAAGCTGCTTTCCCTCATTTTGCCTTAAAGTGCAGCCGCCAGCTCTCTGCTGAAATGATGTAGTTAGAATGATATTAGGATGTAAGCAGGCTCCAGCAGGAAGCAAGGAGCTGCTCGGGAAGGTCAGAAAACACTTTTGGATCATCAGAATTTTCTGCTGTCTTCTGAGACCTTAAACCTGTAATTAATGTATTTAACCCTTCCAGTTAGCAGTCCCTGCATGGTTGTGTGCGTGCTGTTTGTGCTGTACCCTGTGAAACAAATTATGTAGCCTTGCACTGAACAGACAGCTTTGCTGAAGGTAACAATTGTGTATGCATGTATACACATGTGTGTATATGTATTTTAAAAGTGAACATGTTTTCATGAGTGGACAGATTAAATAGTCCTGAATTGTAAAAATAAAATAGCCTGCATCTTCTGTCAGATTACTTGAGGAGACAAAAGCAAAGACCTATTTTATTTTATTTCCTCCCCTGCACCCCCAACTTCAGTCTGCCATAGTCAGCATGTACTCACTGTGTCTCAAGTGAATCTCTCACCTGTCAGCAAGGCTCCAGGAGTATGGAGAAAAGTATCAAAGTTCCTATTTGTGTATTTGTCCTTGCTTTCTGTCCCCTGCGTGACATTTTGGGTATTGTTTGGTTTGCACTACACTGAGACTTCATCTTCTGTTTTCTCTTCAGAACTTTTATAGGTGAATCTCACAAGAGAGGGTAACTTGTTCACTTTATCATTCTGGTTTTATATAAGCTTAAGCAATCCTTGCTGCAAAAGTTTGAAAAGTCCATCAATTTTGTTGTGCAGCTCTTCGTCCATATTCAAACAGACGTTATCATGGTTCCTCTCACTAAGAAAACAACTTATGTGTTTAATGTTGTTCTTGTTTCTTTGTCATGCTGTAGTTAAAGCCATGAAAGTACATCAGAATTTGTAGATTATAGGGGAGCGTATGCAAATGGTGTGCCTCACCATTTCGCTTTCACAGTGGGTGACAAAACACAGATGAAAGAGGTGTGGGGTTTCATAAGGGGGCTTGCAGTCGGAAGGAGTTGCGGCTGTAGCTGACTGGGTCTGACTCAAGAATGAGGAGAGCACAATGTAATCTGCACAGAAACTTAAGCCTTTATTGCTCTGCTAGGTTATTTTTGTAGCTTAACTTTAATGTTTTGCTTGAGCCAAATTAAAGTCATCACTGAAATGAAGGGCATGATAACTTGGCTGGATGTTTAAGGGGCATAATGGCAAGCTGTGCAACTCTTCTCCTGGTGAAGAAACTACTGTTTTAAAGTGTGCTAAAACTCTGGTACTTCTGGGAAAGAAAGAGAGCCATTATAGCACAAATTATTCTTTACATAATGGTGCATCAACTGGATGTTAAAGATTATCTTTTAACAGTGTTTGTGTTTCCTGAGGTCTCTGTTTAGCAGTGTTGTTACAGTGAGGGAGGAGCAGCAGCCTTTGGAGTCTGAGGACAAGCATTCCGAGTGATCACTTTATGTTTCTTTCTCTAACAGGTTTAGGAAAAACCAAAAGAAAGACGAGCGCGAGAGATGCCTCACCCACTCCTAGCACGGATGCAGAATACCCATCCAACGGCAGCAGCGCCGACCGGATTTACGATCTTAACATTCCAGCCTACGTGAAATTTGCTTATGTCGCAGAGAGGGAGGATGAACTGTCCCTCGTTAAGGGATCCCGGGTGATTGTCATGGAGAAGTGCAGTGATGGCTGGTGGAGAGGTAGCTACAATGGACAGATTGGCTGGTTTCCTTCGAACTATGTGGTAGAGGAAGTTGAGGAGGCGACCGCAGATTCACCCAGCTTTCTCAGCTTAAGGAAAGGCGCTTCCATGAGTAATGGCCAGGGCACCAAAGTACTCCACGTTGTTCAGACACTGTATCCATTCAGTTCCGTCACAGAAGAAGAGCTCAATTTTGAAAAAGGCGAAACAATGGAAGTCATTGAAAAGCCAGAAAATGACCCAGAATGGTGGAAATGTAAAAATTCCAGAGGGCAAATTGGTCTGGTTCCTAAAAACTATGTAGTAATCGTTAGCGATGGTCCTACCATTAACACTTCTCATCCGCCTCAGATAAGCTACACGGGACCATCTTCTACCGGACGGTTTGCTGGAAGAGAGTGGTATTACGGGAATGTTACCCGGCACCAAGCGGAATGTGCTCTCAACGAAAGGGGAGTGGAAGGAGACTTCCTTGTTAGAGATAGTGAATCTTCGGTAAGTGGTACTCAGCCTGGCAGGCTTTGTAATACCCGACGCTTGGGTTAGCAAGCGTGACAGTTAATAGCTTCCCTAGCTGTAGTAAAGGGCTTTTCACCCTTAAAAGAAGCAAGCAATGCTTCAGCGTTACCCACCGATACGCTTGCTGCCCCTGGAAGTCAGTCCCTTGCTGAAATGCAGTGACATTTACACTGAAACTGAACAGCTGTGGACTGTATTATCCAGGGCTTCTTAATTAGCGGATGAGCAGAGAGGTATTTCGGGCTTCAGTTTGACTGTTCGTGTGTTCCTCATGTACAATCCTTCTCAAATTTACAGTGCTGCAAAGTAGTTCTTCTGAATTGCAAATTTGGCCATTAATTTCATTTTTCAAGCTAATTTCAAATGGGATCTTTGCATTGGTCAGTTTTGTTCTGCCTTTAATTGCATCGTAACATAGGTTCTTTATTGGTTAAAATCCCATTTTAATGTATTTCTGCTTTACTTAGATTATTTTGCTTGTAATAAGGTAATGTTATTACTGTATTTAGTCGGTGTAGTTATGATATACAACAGAGGTGGTGAAGTCAGCAGGTTTGTAATGCTTTGTAAATTGAGCCTTGATGACATCAGAGGGATACGAATAATGCTGATTTTAGGGATCATTGTAGTTCTGAAAGTTATAATTTAAAATTACCCTAAACAGAGTCAAATGCAACTAAAACAGAGGACAGGAAGAAAAAGAAGAGATTTAGTTAAAACAAACCAGAGGGGAACAGGAAGACAAATAGAAATTTAGAAAACATGACTTACAGAGGCTGAGAGGAATCAAGGTGGTTTAGTCAGTAGAGAAAAAGACCATGGTGGGGTATATAAAGTCTTCTAAACAGGAGAAAGCCACTAGAGAATTCTGGTCATCATTAAATTACAGTAGTACAGCTGTCTCTTCAAGGGAGCACCCTGTCTGATGGGCACAGGCAGATATATGCTGTGTACCCTCGGTGTGTCCGACCAGCAGGTAGAAACTCACTTTCAGATCTGGATTTGAGTTATCCTGAAAGATATGCTATCAGTTTTCTTCTCTCTTTCGGGAAAGTGTCAGGTAGACAGATTCAAAATGGATATATTACTTAAAATCCCGAAATGCATAGCTGTTTGTCAGCGTGCACCGTGTCACAGTTACCACTGGCTCATTTCGTAATTCTACCTCTTAGAGTAAACAAATTTCCCTGAAAGGACACAGTAACCTCTTAATTTAAAATGACGTTGTAACACTGAACACACTTGTATTCAAAGCAGTTTCAAATTTGCTGCCTGCATTGTTGCTGGGAAATTCTTGCTCCTGGAACAAAAAAAAGGGTTCATTCAGAATGTGGTCTTCAAGTTGTTTCCAGCATCTAACACTAACTGGGATCCCAGAAAATCTGCTGAAGAATGTTTTTCTTTCTCTGATCCTGTTTTGCAGATCTTGTATTTGGTAGGTTTTTAAGCAATGAGAAAAACAGTAGTCACACAATTAAATGCTTCCTCTGACTCCTTTGTCTTAGTACTACTTGAGAGTTACAGTTTTTATTAGGTTGAAAGAAATATTTTTACTATGTCTCAATCTTTTGTCTGCCCTAATCTTTATATATTATACCGTCATAAAATTTATGTGAATTATAAAAGCATTGGGGATTGCCCATTTGCTCTTTCATTAATTTCTGTGGTTTTTTTTCTAAAGTGCCAGGAGTGATCTAATAATACAATGGACATTCTTGGTAGCATTGTGAAAAAAGATTGGAAGATATCTATTTTGAGCTTACTATGTATGGAAAAAAAGAAAGATTTTAGAAATAACTCTAAAATTCTTGATGGGGGCCGTATTTCAAATGCGTGACTGAAGAGGCTGTTCACGCTGTGGCAGAAAAGTCACCAGGAGTGTCTGCACAATCAGAGCGAAAATCTTTGATGAGAGAGACCAGACTGAACAGGGAGAAGTTGTCAGCTCTCCACTTTGCTCATCTTTCCACCAGACCAGCACTTCCCTTTATATTGTGTTTTGAACCCACCTATTAAAGCTGTGGATGCAGGTGTTCTTTCTTTATAAAAAGTCCCCACAGATAAAACTGGGAGTCATCCTGCTAATCCTGTGCCAGATTTTTGACCTGTTTTAAGGATTTCTATAGCTTTCCATCCCCGTAGTTATGAAAAGTCGCACATGTAAAAGTTTTCCTTAGATCTCTCTGAGATTTGCTCTTGCTGCTGAGCTATGAAAAGCTCTCCTTGGATAGATGAAGGTTTGTATTATTCTTTATTAACCTGATGAGACTGTCATTTTTTTCCATTTCAAATTTTGGTAGATGTGAGATTCTACAATGTTTTTCTAGATTTAACTTATCAAAAGCTTGTCTCACACCTAGATCCCCTTATCCAAAAATATTCTCCCCAGTTACACCTAGATCTGAGGTGTGCTGCCATAGTGGAAAATATCCTGAGATGAACTGTGTCATGTAGGAGCCTGATTATCTCCATTAATTACGAAATACTATTATTAGAACCATAAACTTGTATGAACCATTTAAGCCCGTAGTTTTATGTAACAGGCACAGTTACCTACTGATAACATTTTGCCAACTCTGTTACATCTACATAATGTCACCTTAATTTTTGAGGTGTAAAGAAGACCAAAGTGTACCACACGCAGTTAGAAATACTGTTAGATTTGTTCTTTCTGTCACAGGATTCTCTGTTGATAAAAACAGTAAGTTTTTTGTCTCCTTTAAGTGCCAATCCTAAACAAATAATGCAGATTTAATCTATTCAGTCTCTGTACAGTCACTTCTTACCCTTTCTTGAGTTCTAGGATCTTCAGCGATCAGATTTTTGTTCTCTCGGTGTAGTACCTAACACAAGACAAAACATGGCTTAGCCAACTTTGTTAGCCTGGGTGATCATCATGCCTTGAAAATCCAAGGTTCCACTGGGGAGAGAAGCAAGCTGGGAGAGAAGAGAGAATTTTGTTCAGATTCACCTCAGTAAATAAGTGTGCTTGCTAGTGCTGTAGCTGACAGGAAGTAGTATTAGGTTGTGGCCGGTGATGAGGGAGAGCCACCCACACCACAGCTCTAGCTTCTGAGCAGATCCTCCACTACAGACACCATTAGACTTCAAAGGAAGCTTCTGTCAGGACTTGCAGTCCCCTTGCACTCCTCTGTGAGTTGGTATGAAACTAGTGATTAGTTACTGGTGATTAGAATGGGTGATTAGACAACCACCACTGCTTTGTGCGATGTCATCTTCACATGAAGCCAAGAAAACGTTATTCTCCAACTCTATTCTCTGCATTTGTTAGCAACAATGAGCTATGCAGGTTTTTCGGACCATTCCAGGAGCAATTATTCACTAGGAAGTAATGGTGACCTTCTCCCAGTAGTGTCACAGCCATCAAATTGTAATTGAGCCTGAATGGGGTTGCAGGGTATTGTATTAAGATGATACCAAGTATTGTAGATGTATTAAGATGTTCCTGAGGATTGTAGAGGATGCTGAATTTTGTTGATCCATTGAGATAGCGTTTAGTGTCTGTGCTTTTGTCCAGCAGTAGCGACAGCAGAGGGAGGAGGCACAGATTGAGAGCTTGTATGCTTTTTGAGGTGCTAATTCTGTAGCATTCAGGCTGTGCCATACTTTTCTGGGGTTTTAATCCTGCAAGTGTTAGGTAGAAGCAATGAAATGTGGCAACTGTTCAAAACCTGAAGCATTTGTCATGTTCTGTGACGTGCTGTGATTGATGAGTGCAGTGGAGAGGAGGAAAAAGTCTATCTTTGAAAACAGGCTTAAGGAAATATCCTAGTGGTTTATTTTAAAGGTAAGAATAGAAATCCTGTTAGGACTCTGTTTGAAATTTAATGGAGCTAATTCATGATTCTGACCTGTGTAACGCTGATTTTGGAAAATGGCAAACGTTGCATAGAGAGGAGGGGTATTTTTATGTATTTCAATAGAGTGGAAAAAGTAGATAAAGGAATTTTTAACCCTTCCAGGTGGTTCTCCCCAGCCTGACCTTAGACTTTTGAGCTACAACTTGATTTTTTTTTTTTTTTTTTTATGGATGACTAAGTGAGGGGGAAAACCTGGATACAGAAGTGGAAGGAGTTGGGGTGCTCCAGAGCAGGCTTACAGATGTGAACTCAGAAGTTGTAGAATAGTCCAAAGATGAATCTTCCATGCAGGAAGCCTATTGCCAGGTGGAACTGGATAGCAAGGGAAAAAAAAAACAAACCAAAAAACCAAAACCATAAGTTACAGGATCAGTAAAAGGCTTTCAGAGGGAGTTATTTTCTCCATTGTTGCCATTTCTGATAAAATTGTCTTCATTCATTTTCACGTGGAAATTGTAAAGAGGGAACTTTCTTTCCAAGTTTCACTTATTTTCCTTTATATCACTTTACACCTTCTTTCAATGACAGTTTTCCATATTTTTGAAAAGAAAGTGAAGTTCCTGACTGAAGATGTAAAAATTAAGGCCATATCATCTTGCCTGTTGTCTTCCACATGCTGTAGGCATCACTTAGCCTATGGTCGTCTTAGTCATAAGCAGGGGTGAAAATAAAGGAATTTGAAACAGTTTGGAGAAATTCTACACCTGACAGCTAATCTTCTGTTTTCTGATGTAGGAGTTTGTTTAACTTCAGATTTAGATTTTCCCAATCATGATGGTACAGAAATGTTCACCGATACCTTGCCACAAAGCTGTGCTCTGTAATTCTGTTGCAGAGTCATCAACTCCTCTAGATTTCAGGGATTAAAGTTTACTTCTGATATGCCCTTTTTTGGTGCATACAAGGTATTTGTTCATGGAAAGGTTAGTGTGCAAACATCCAAATGTAGCAATTAATGTTAAGGGGGAGATGAGAGAAAAATTGGCCAGCAGTTGAAGCAAAATAGCTGTAACAGTAAATAAAATAAACAGACCTGGAACAAATCCAAGGAGGACAGCGGGGAACCAATTCAAGCTGCATGGAATCAGCATACTTTGAATGGTAATGTTAAGAAAGAGTAATAGTTTATCTAAAGGGTTTTGTTGGGTTTTTTAATAGTCTTTTTAAAAAATATTTTTTTTAGATAGTCTTTTTAACTATTGCATGTTTGTTAAGAGTAGGAAATAACTGAAATAAAAACGTAAGTCCAGTGACTTCTGCTGTTTGTTCTTGTATCCCGTGGAAGTTACTACGCTGAGGTCAGTAAAGGGTTTCAGGATTTTTGCAACAGCTGTTCAACCTCTTCCATCTCTTTGCACCGGAAGATGGCTCTCAGAAGAGTTAGATCAGCCTTTCCGCTATGGTTTTAAATGAAATCAGATCACAAAAAGAATAAATTTTGAAACATATAATCTGGAGAAAATAAGCAATAGTAATGCCTTCTATTTATGCATCAGTTTAATTGGCAGCTCCGAGGCTGGGGAGAAGGGACAGTAGTTCAGGAGAATGTTCTTTCATTAAAGTTAAAATTATAATGGTAGGAAAATATTTAATATATTGCAGAGAGCACCTCACAGAGACCTGAGTCTGGACAGTGCCTGGACAGTAGACCAGAGGTCTAATTCCTATTCCAGCACTTCTTTGTGTGCTATTAGCTCATTCTTTCTAGTCTAAAGATAATGATTCTTAGCAGTTTTGAGGAGCTTTGAACACTCATCATTTTGACATGCTGAAAACAACTGTGCTTTGTCAGAAATCATTCTAAAACTTTGTTGAGCACTAAGTGATTATTTTACTTCTTAAACTTTTGCCATAACATCTTTTCCTGTTCCTAAAACAACAACAAAAAAGCGTGTGATTCAGAATATGAACTTGCTATTTGTAAGGTCTTCTATTTTAAATGAGGGCCCTTTGGTTACTGGTTTTCGTTTGGTGTAGGCATCACCCATGGAAGCAGAACTTAGGAAGGCTTCATCTTGTTCTTTGAACCCTATGAAGCTACTCTGTAAGTACTCCCCTCAGTACCTCCCCTAGAGGAGGTTCCATGGCCCTGCCTGGTAGCCAGTGTTTGGAGCAGAGTGATCAGCATGCTGCCCAGAACCTGTGACTGAAGTTTCTCCTCCATGAGCCTGGAGTTCCAGAGCTTCTGCAGAACTTGTGCAGGCCTGTGCTTCGTTACCATTCTGTGGTTGCTGCTGAGGGCTATGGACATCTCCATTGCAGCAGGTCCTAGGCCTGTGTGGCTATGGCTGCCAGAGGGTTTGTCCACTCTGCCATTCAGGCTCTTAACCACAGCGCAGTGTCGCTACAACTGGGTTGGCTTTAACCCAGTTGGGTAGGTGCTGGAGACAGGTCAGTCCTGGCGTGAGCTCTGTGCTGCCTTGTTTGTTTCATGGCCAAGGCAGGGGTTTCACATCAGAGCTAGCTTAAAATACCAGTGTTCAAACAGGGAATATATTACAGGGCACAAGATGTGACTTGGGTGGAGCACTGGAAACCCCAAAGTTATGCATTTCTTCCCATCCCTCTCCCCACCTTCCCTAGCCCTCCCCTCTTGACAGTTGTGGTGGGTGCTGCATGTCCTTTGAGCCAGTGGGTTTGGAGCAGCTCTGTGCCTTAAGGGGCCTTTCTGCCAGAGCCTGCACTGACCTGGGCAAAGCCTGGTAGCACCAGGTTATAGATGGAAGAAGTGGATGTTACATAAAATCATTTTTGAAGAAGCAGTGCTTGTGGAACTGGAATGTAGTGGCTTGAGGTGGAATGGTGTTAATCTGGATGCGTGGGGATTTAGCTGCTGGCTCTGACCATGCGGGAGGGAAGAGCTGCTGCCCAAAGCTAAGGTTCAAGCCTGGGGTGTTGGGCCACAGCCAGATCATCAGCCATGGCAGGAGCTTTGTTTGCTCAGGGTGGGGTAAGTGGAATAGATGGGAGATGCTGTGCCACAGCTACGCACAGGGTTGTACATAAGGTAGTGATGTGAATCAGTCCCTTGCAGGTCTTGTATCATGGAAGTGTAGGGGTTGGAAGGGACCTCTGGAGATTACCTAGTCCAGCCCCCGCTGCTAGAGCAGGATCACCTAGAGCAGGTTGCACAGCGCAGCTTCCGGGTAGGTTTTGAATATCTCCAGAGAAGGAGACTCCATAACCTCTCTGGGTAGCCTGTGCCAGGTCTCCGCCACTCTCACAGTAAAGAACTTCTTCCTCAAGTTTAGGTGAAACTTGCTATGTTCAAGTTTGTGCCCATTGCCTCTTGCCTTGTCACTGGGCAATGCTGAGAAAAGACTGACTCCATCCTCCTAATACCCACCCCTCAAGTATTTATAAGCATTGATAAAATCCCTCCTCAGTCTTCTCTATGCTAAAAGGTCTCAAGTCACTTAGCCTCTCTTCCTAAGAGAGATGTTCTAGTCCCCATATCATCTTCGTAGCCCTTCTTTGTACCCTGTCCAGTAGCTCCCTGTCTTTCTTGAGCTGGGAGCCCAGAACTGCACACAATATTCAAGATGTGGCCACACCAGTGCAGAATAGAGGGGTAGGAGAAACTCCCTTGACCTGCTCACCACACTGATGAGGCCTGACCTGACCAAAGCAGTGGCATGGTGTGTGGGAGGACCATGGGAATGACTGCAGGAAGGGTCTACCTGAATTTGGTGTGGTTTCTGCCTGAAGCCATGCTTTCAGTGGGCCAAAACCCTCCATCAGGACCTCTGGAGTTGCATCAAGCATCGTTTATCTCCTGTACGTACTTTCTACAGGCTCTGGTTTGTGCTTTTTATTTTTCATTACTCTGTTTTCCTGCTGGATGGCAACACCTGCCTCCAGGCACTTCTTGTGGGACAAAGTTCATGCTCCCATCAGTTTGTGGCTAGAGATGGAGCTCAGCTGGAAGTGAGGGACACTGTGTCCTTCTTACCCTCCTACAGCAGCCTGTGGTGCAGCAAGCAGCATGGCCTTGCCCTGGCTGTTCGGATGACGCCACGCTCTCTTCATTAAAGCAACCAGTGGCCAAAATGCAGAGATTTATCATGTGGAATTGTCCTGTCCTGAATAACACAATTAGTGCTGAAGTTTAGTCTTTTGTGGGAAGTGGCTTGATGGTGAGATTTGTACTGGGCTTTTATTCCAGTTTTATCCCTTTTTTTGTCTGTTTGTTTTACAAGCCAAAAGGTGTACTCCTTAGGAGAAATTATTGCCCATACATGTGGTGAGGAAAAGAAAAGGTGAATGTATTTTGTCTGTTGCAATGCAAAGCAAGAACAGCCCTCTAGTGGTCATGGCTCTCAGAAAAAGTGGTATGGGGAATTCCCCTCATCTCACCCTGGCTGTGTTGCAGTAATTGCTTTCTCCAGGGCTCTTTAGAAAGGAGAACATACATGATGGAAGCTGTTTTTCCCTTCTCCTTGATATTCTCGTGCTTCTAGATTGAGTAACTAAGATAATATTTGCAATTTAGTCATGTAATTGGCAACTTCAGACTGTGCATCTGGGGAGCTTTCACTTAACTGACTTAACTGTACATGTTAATAACGATGGCAATTATTTATTGAATAATAGACTATTGGGTTTCTTAAGTAGCTAAAGCCCTGAGCTGTGGAACAAAGACTAACGTGAATTACCATCAGCTATATGGCAGCGTTTGTTCCTGATTTCACAAAATGATGCCTTTGTTTGGTTTGCTTTTATGTGATTTATGATTTTTTTTTTCTTTTTGAATTCTTCTCAACAGCCCAGTGACTTCTCGGTATCTCTAAAGGCGTCGGGGAAGAACAAACATTTCAAGGTGCAGCTCGTGGACAATGTCTATTGTATTGGGCAGCGTCGCTTTAATACTATGGATGAGTTGGTGGAACACTACAAAAAGGCTCCCATCTTCACCAGTGAACACGGGGAAAAGCTATATCTTGTGAAAGCACTTCAGTGACGTTGAAGATGGACTTGGCCACCTGGGCATCCTATAATTTACAAGCCTTAGGTCCTAAATTCACTTTTATAGAGCAGAGCAATATCTGAAGCAGGCTTAAGGAATAGGCTCTTTCTAAAGCGTTTGCTCTGTCGGTTGCTGTTTGTCCTTTTTTGTTTTTGTTTCTTTGGGTTGGTTTGGTTTTTGGGGTTTTTTTGCCTCTTCTTGTGTTCTGTTAATCTCCGACCACCTCTCTTCAGGTTGAGAGTTTTTCCTCGGGTGGCCGTGGCGAGCACTCACCTTCCCGGCTGAGTTCAAAACTCCCCTCTCCTGTGTACGTTTACATAGTTAGCTCAGATCAAGGAGGGGCGTTTTCAATTCAAACCAGTGTTAATCTGTCCAGATTGCTCACGCAGGCAGAACTCTCCCTTCAGAGACATTGGGCACAGTTTGAATGCACTGAAGCTGCAGCTACTTAAGTGAGAGAGGATAGACATAACAGTTGTGGCTGTGAGTTCTGTAGCTATATCGCTTACCGAGTAGTATATTACAAAACCTCCTAGTTCCTAGAAGCACTCTTTACACTGTACTCTGCTATTACATTGCCTCTCTGACTCTTTGTAAAGAGTACACTAATTAAAAAGCATTTTGTAATAGTACTTCTTAAACTACTATGGTAAGATTGTAGTTAAAGAAAACTATCTAGTGTATTTTGGTCTGTAATTGCAACAAAGAGAAATTTTATTTGAAAGTTGATTACTAGAGAAAGAATCATTGAATTGTAAAGGTTGAATGTTTCGGTAATCTACAACCAAATGTGCCATCCACATAATGCTTTTTCCTCTTGCCCTTCTGCTTGTTTGAATTAAACAATTATGTATTTAATTCTCAAAGTAATATGTATCTGTAGCTGATTGTTGACACTAATACAGAAGATTAATAAAAACTGATCTTGGGACGGGGTGGGGCGGGCTACCAACACTATATATATATTTGCTTTACGGAAAGAAATCTTCGGGTTTTACAGAGGATGGTGTGGTTGGTAGGAAGAGACACACAGAATGTTTATGAAGAAAATGCATTTTTCCTCTTTTCTTTACATTTAAACTCTTTTATGGTTTAAATATACAGTCTTTAGATGGCACATTCCTGAGATTGAAGAAGGGATCGTGAGATCTCAAAATCTTGCATACTCAGTTTTTTGGATATTGTAATAAAAAAGGTATTATGTCATGATGGAGTACTGGATTTATCCTTGGGTGGTAGTCCTGGTGTTGCTTTAGCAAGGTGAAATAGCGTGAATAATGAATTTCTTTGTCTTGGAATTTGCGTGTCCGAAAAAGAAAACTTCTGTGACTGCAGAGAAGAGTTTGATACGAGGCAGCTTCTCACGGGCTCTGTGTTGCTTGTTTCTGTGATAAGTCCGTTCACTGCTTTAATGAAAACTGCAAGATGGAGCTGTTCCCTGCTACCACTTTGCCATTAAAACATGTTCCTTACCTGTTCTGTATTTCTGCCAGGGGCAGTAAAACAGCCTCTGTGCAGAACTGCGGTGTGAGTCAAGTAGGCACCAGTGCTGTCAGACTGGCTTTGGCGCTAGTCGTTG
Organism: Heliornis fulica; assembly: GCA_013399135.1. Classification (NCBI taxonomy): domain Eukaryota; kingdom Metazoa; phylum Chordata; class Aves; order Gruiformes; family Heliornithidae; genus Heliornis; species Heliornis fulica. The sequence goes on along the minus strand of VXBZ01005238.1, from coordinate 465,401 downwards.
GTTCCACTGCCAGGAGACCGCACTGGTACGCCTGCCGTCTTGCTCACAGTGAGGGGCAGGTACAATTTCTGAATTCTGAGTTCTGTGCACGTTATTTTCCCACCACTCTTGAAATCTCATTTCTGTAAGGTTATCCAGACTGACAACTGTATTTGCATTAACAGCTGTGTTTTTCTGTACACGTGTTAACAAAACAAATTGGGCAGTTATCCTTCTGCTCGTTGAAGGAAAGCAGTGACTCCGAGCAATCCAGAATGGTCACACATTATCCTGAATGACCGCCTACCCATGGCTACCTTTTAAGATCACAGAAGCTTTCCTTAGGAAGTTGGTGAGAAGTACCAGTTGTTTACAATCTGCCCGCAGAAGGACTCCACAGCGGGCTGCTGCTTAAACTTCTTAAGTGAATTCTGCAGAGAATGTAGGTTTTTGCTTTCTGGTACCTAGTTCTTCCTTAGGTGAATTTAAGCATGTACCGAGTATAGCAATGATGTTAGTCAACTATATGTTGTGTGAGCGTTTTCAGGTTTGAGTGAATTGCTTTTCAGTCTCATTGACTCTGTGGTATTTGGAAAAATGATATTTGGGAATGGTTTTCTTTTTCAGTAAACTGATTACTCCAATTACTCTTTCATGCCCCTTATTCGTTTTTCTGAAATGTTCCCTGTGTTTCCTGTTCCAGGAGCCTTTGTATGCTTCTTACCATCCTTTTTCCACTATTTTTTAATAGTCCTTTTTTACAAGCTGTGTTAGTTCCTAACCTCTTTCTAGTCTTAGTAGCTTAGAACTAAATCACAAGGACACGTAAGTGAAGTTTTTACCTTATGCTTTATATCCTAAAGGATTTATCTTTAACTGGGTTTTTTGTTACCTCAGACTTTGTAAACAGCTTCAGTGTATTGAGGTGTGAATTGTTCAAGTATGTTGTTTTGGAAGCAGTTAGTTAATTTACAATTCAGCAGTGTGAATGACTAGCATGACTTACTTAATTTTTTTTAATACAAGCCTCAGCGTGTTTTTTGCCCACACTGTATTGAGTCAACATGCTCTCTCCATTCAGCAGGCTCCTTAATTGTTCTTCAGTTGTTCCCACCTTCACTAATTGAGATAAGTTTCTGCGACTTTTGCAGTCTTTTTGACCTGATTTGCAGGACTGGGCCTAAGCATTAATAATCAATACTAACTGCTTAACAAGGGGGTAACATAGGTGAATTTTATTTTCTATTTTATATATACCTTTCTATCATTTCAAAAAAGCTTACCCTTATTTTTTGACTACTTAAAAGCCTCTTTGTCAAAGCTTGGGCTTGGGGATATGTGTGGGGTTTTAAGATGAGAGGAGCTGCGGTGACTCGAGTTTCTTCACCTGCACTTTTCATTAAAGGCTGAAATACTTTCTGATGGAGTAGAAGTGATGATTTTTCCTTCCCGCGTTCACTCTAGTTTTCCCATCATACCTGGTTCATATAGGTACATCAGTAGTACTTTTTAGTCTTATTCTTGTACAGCTGTTCCCTTGCCTTGCTGGTGCTTACATAGGAATGTGAATGTGTTGCCTGAATCTGTAGCAGTCACTGTACTGCTTACGTGAGATCAGTGTGTTTGTTTTGAGCAGCAGGAGATTGGTGATGAGCTCCCTCTTCCAGTTGTCTCCACCATTTGTGGTATCACAAGGTAGCCCTATCTTGAGTGGGTACAAAAAAACAGTCAAAATCCTGTCACTTCCAAACTTACACGTCGTGTCTCATCTGCCCCATAGCACCCCTTTTCTGAGGATATTTTATTTAAAGTCATGTATTAGACAGGGACAGATTATTAAAGGATTACCTAAGAGTGAACTGAGTGTGCAAGGTGGACTCACATGGATCACTGTGTTATACAAGCAAAGGATTGATGTAGTCTCTGCTTTTGGGGAGAGAAGAGGCAATGAAGATGTACAGTTGGGTAATTAACATGCATATGGACTGTAAAGTCCCACTCTTGAATGATTGTTTCATGTTCTCTATTCAGGCATTTTTGTCTCTAATTTATATGAAATCCTTAAAGTTTACAGCTGTTCTTCCAAACCCGTATTGAAGCTTTACTATACTGTAAAGTTGGCTGCCTGGTTTAATGGTTTCACTAAAGAGAAACAGAGTCTTCCACACTTCGAACTGTAACTTTTGTTATAACAGAGTTGAATAAATTGTAAGGTTCCACTGTACAATTTTACTTACAAAAATGAGTCAGATTTTACCTAAATTATAAGTCAAAAACTAGAAAAGGGATAACACTTCCTTTGGATTGACTCTGGCAATGTAGTTGGCAAAAGCTACTAAATGACTGCAAGGGCTTTCATTCCTTCTTGATCTTAAACTAGTTTAATTCAGTGATTTAGCGGTAAATGAAACCTCTGCAGCCTCCAGGATCTGAGTCTGATCAGTTCTGTTTTCCATCTCCAGTGGGATGGGATGACTCATGTTTAAATGGAAACTTGTTAGCATATTTATACCGATAAAGCTGTGAAAGGTGTATTGCCAAAGTAGCTCTCAACTTTTAAGATCCACGGTTCCTTATGGAGTTTTCTATTCCTTTCTCTTCAGTATTCCCAAAATTCAGTGCCTTTTTTAGGAAGTGGAAAAGTGTCAGCCAGCAGAGTACAGGGTTGCACAGTCCTGAACACACTTACAGGCCACACAGACCATGTGAATGGAAGGTTTCCGAGTAAAAGGAGGGTGCAGGTAAATGCTGCTGCTCGTTCACTAGTTACGGCTCCTAGGTGAGATAGGTTTTTAAGTAACAAATTCACTCATGCAGTACAGTTCTAGGAAGTATACTGCAGTTGTGACGCTGTGTGCACCAATGTTAGTATGTGATAGCAGTGCCCGTGTGTGTGTTCTTGTGCTGGTGTCATGCAAATGCAATAGCTTATTTTTTTCTCTATTTTAGGTGGGTATTCATATCTCTGGCTGTTGGATATGGTTATAGTTGGAAATTCCAAAAAACAACACAATGTTTTTTGACCTAAATATACAATTCATTTAAAACTGTCATATTTTCTGGTCCTTTGCATGCCTCTGGAACCCCATTTCTCTGGCATGTTCTTGGTGTTTCTTTTCTTATTATGAGATAGATTGTCTCCCATGTTGTTATTCGAAATACCTACCCAAGCTCGTACAGAGCTGACTAACAGAAGTGACATGTAACCATTGACAGATAAGACAAGGTTTTTCCTGACATTTTCTTTCATATGTGGTAATATTAAACGTTTTGAGAGTGGGAGGTTAAAAAAGACATCGATTCTTTAACTTGACAGGTTATCTTCAGCAGTGTTATGAAGAAAAAAGTAACAGGTGAGAAAAGTTCATTTCTCTTTTAAGTGAATGTAGTTTAGAATTTAGCTTGATGATGTATGGCACTAGTGCATGAAGTATTGCAAAGGTTAATGCTGACTAGGTCCAGTTTAGTGAAGAAATGGGTGAATAAAACTGTTAGTGTCCTGTCTGGAAAATAGTAGTAATCTTCAAAAGGGGAGAACTGTGATTTGGGGGCTTGCTTTGTTTTGTGGGGTGGAGGGGGAGGGTAAGGCAAGACTTCAGAAGTGGTGTCTTGCTCCAGATTTCAAGCCAAATTTGGCTTCTGAGCTTCTTCCCAAGAAGCATCTCTTTGGGTTTGAGCCAGGCCACAGAGAGTATGTTAGTTAACGAACTCCCAACTGTAATTGAAACTCTGGTGTTGAGTAATGGGGTACTTAGAGTTTTTTAACAAAGAAAAAAAAATCTCTATTAGATTAGATACTTACATGTCTATGGTAATTAATTAGTGGGCTCTGTGGGTACTGACTTAGCTTTTCACCTGGGTTCAACTCTGATGATTTCGCCACACACACCTTTTTATGTCACAGAACCAGTAGTGCATTCAGTACAATTATAATTTGTCATGCAAAGAAGCCCTTCAGTTGTGGGCAGCTGGTATGTTTGGAATACTAAATCCGTAGGTGATGATGGTGATAACACAAATGGGTAAAGAATCTCAGGTAAGAGCACCAGCAGACAGACAGAGAGAACAGACTCCTGGCATCATGAAGCAAGTATCTGATGGTTAGGGTGGTTTTTTTTGAGAATTAGGGTGTTGTTCTCTTTAGGCTATTTATTTTCATTTTAATATACTTAGCTAGTTTGTAAAAGTGAAATTTAACCCTTTTTTAGTGTACAGCCTGCTTATTCAGAAGTGAATTACGGGAATCAGCACTGCAGGAAGGAAAAGGGAGCGTTGAAGCCTTAAGAAAAGTGAAGGGTGCTTGTGGCAGTTTTCCTGCTGAAAATCCTACCGGGTTTATATCCCAGCGAGAAGTGAGATGCTCCTCTGAGTTACTTGGTTTTGCACTGGCGTCGGCCCTAGGTTGTGCTGGCACGGCCTGTCTCTGCTGAAAACAGGGTAACTGCGGTTGTGTTCGAAGAGATTTCTGTAATGTAGCCACGGCCGTTGGGCAACTGGTTTGGGCTAAGCACAGAGTTCAGGGTCAGGAGAGGAGCAAGGCATGCATGTTCACCAGTAATGGTTGGGTGCAATAGAGACCTCAACCCATTTATTTTTGTCCTTTGCCCTTACTAATTCAGCAGTGGGACCCGATGTTATCAGTGTTTGTTCTGTGTTAACAAAGCATCGAGGTGTTTCTTGTGCTAACAGATAACTTTGGTCAGATCTGCCATTTCTCTGGCTTTTCTCTGTGAAACCATTCTGCTATGCTATTGAGGATGGTTTTAAGAGAAATTATGTAATTTCTTTTGAGGTGGCATTTTTGATGCAACGTAGAGCACACCTATGCTGTCAGCCTTCTGATGCTCTTTGGTGTAATCTCTTCTGCAAAAATGAGAAGTCTGAGCGTGTTTCAGAAGTTTGTGATCTCAGAACAGTCCCTTGCCAGGTAGCGAGTGTCAGTGTACGTGTTGTGGGCCCCTTGATGACAATATGTCATGATTTTAACAGTGGTCTTTGAGACTCTTCTCCCTAAATCAGCATCAGATTTGTTTTTTTTTTTTTATTTCCTTTTTGAATTCTCCCTTCCACCTTTTCCTGTGCCTTTTCTTCCACCTTTTCCTCCCAAATGCCCAACTGTCACTGGTAGTCCTGTTACCTCACAGAAAGTCTCCATGGCCACTCTTCTGAAATTTTGTGGATTGTTAAACTGTGGCATTTCCATTCAGTGTTGACTTAATGGGAAAATAATACCCTTCTTGATGAATTGCATCATCCGGTGGAGGGGGTAATAAGAGAGGAAGGTGCTTTTGCACTTTATGCTAGTTCTTGGAAGCACTTTGTGTTAATGGAATGAACTCTGGCCATTCTTTAGAAAAGAAAAAAAAATTAAAAAGCAAACAAACAAACAAAAACCAACACAAAACAAAGCCAAACTGGTTAAAATTCTGGTTTCACAGATTCACAGAATATTGGGAGTTGGAAAGGACAGTGAAAGATCATCTAGTCCAACCCCCCTGCCTGAACAGAATCACCTAGATTAAACCACACAGGAACGTGTCCAGGCTGGTTTTGAATGTCTCCAGAGGAGACTCCACAGCCTCTCTGGGCAGCCTGTGCCAGTGATCTGTCACCCTCACAGTGAAAAGGCTTTTCCTTATGTTTAAATCAAATCACTCTGTAAATGCTTGTAAATGATTTTAAAACTGTAATGATAGAGAATCTCGTTAGATAGTGCAATGCCAGGAACTCCTTTAGTTACTGATGGAAGGAGAGTGCTTTCCTTGGCATTAGCAGAGCATTAATTCTGTGATACTCATAGAAATTTTGAAAAACAAACCCAAGCACCTTCAGAAAACTTAGGCGAAATGAAGCTGTGCATAACTGAATAAAGTTATTTTGAGAATAGGGCATCACGCGGTCACCTAGCTCCAAGTTTTGTTATTTTTTTAACTGCAACACCTTTATCATGACTCAGATGAATGAATTTTTCATGAGTGTTTTCTAGTACAGTTACATGTGGTCTGGAATCACTTCCATTCGAGCTGGTTGAGTTTTCAGGAATCCTGCTTGTCTTGTGCTTTGTTCCCCCGTGCTGCCTTCCTGCCCCATTTACACTTGGTTTCCTACTCTGACTTTCTCCCTTGCCTGCTCTGTTTCCTTTCACGCCCTAGAGCTTCTCACATTTTTAAGATCCTTCTCCCTCTATTCAGTTGTCCCTACTCTTCCTTACTTTTTAACCTTTAATATTTAGAGCCTACCTAATGGACAGGAAAAATTGCTGAAAACTTTCCTTTTACACATCCAGGTTGCAGAGAGGCAGGCCTGCCTCCCTAGGTGGACATGTATGTCTGCTCTGGGCACAGCAAGGAGCAGGCTGTCAGGAGACTATTGCTGTAGCAAACCTGCTCTTATCATTCACAGAGGTGGTTTGAATCCCAGCCTAAATCGGTAGCTTGAATACAGGGCTTCAGTGCCTGAGTTCTCACTGTTGAAGGCTTGGTACTCAAACAGGCTGAGCAGCTGCAGCTCTAAAATTGGGAGTGGAAAGTTACATGGTCAGGATTTCACAGAATGATAAAATCACAGACTGGCTTGGGTTGGAAGGCATCTTAAAGCTTATCTAGTCCCACCCCTTGCCATGGCCAGGGACATCCTCCACTAGACCAGGCTGCCCAAAGGCCCATCCAGCCTGACCTTGAACACTGCCAGGGAGGGGGCAGCCACAGCTTCTCTGGGCAGCTTGTGCCAGGGCCTCACCGCCCTCACAGGGAAGAATTTCATCTTGATACCTACCCTAAATCTCCCCTCTTTTAGTTTAAACCTGTTGCCCCTTGTCCTGCCACTCCATCCCTTTGTAAACAGTCCTCCATTTTTCCTGTTGGCCCCTTTAGATACTGTCAGGCTGCAGTATGGTCTGTCCAGAGTCTTCTCCAGGCTGAACAAACACAACTCTCAACCTCTGCACTGGAGGGGTGCTCCTCCCCCTGTTCATCTTCATGGGTTTACTCCAACAGCTCCGTGTCTTCCTTCTGGGGACCCTAGAGCTGAATGGTAGGGTCTCACAAGAGTGGAGTAAAAGGGCAGAATCACATCCCTCGATCTGCTGGTCATGCTTCTTTTGGTGCAGCTCAGGATAGGGTTTAGTTTCTGGGCTGTGAGAGTGCATTGCCAGCTCATTGACCCTCTCACCAAGCCCGATGTCCTTCTCCTCAGGGCTGCTCTCAATCCATTCTCTGCCCAACCCGCATGTTTATGCCAGATGTTGCACAGTGCACTCATCATAATAGCAACAGTAAAATTCTTATGTTATACTGATATTGTAGAGATGAGAGACTGTAGCTGTATGTGGTTTTGTTGTGAAGAAGGCAATTTAGTACCCATTTTTCCTGCTTGCTTGAGTTTCTTTTCCCTGGCTTACTGGGTGGTATTTTCCAGTACTGAACAGAGAAGATATCAAGGATTCCTCAAAGAGAGTCGCAGTTTTTGTGAGGGCTGGTTTGTTTGAAGTCTATTGATACATATTTAGGCTTATATAGTGGAGATGTGCTGGGCATACAGCTATAATACTGCATTGTAGCTCTAAGTGACAGTTTGTACTCTTTATTGGGACTGTTATAATTATGGTGTCTGCTATAAATCTTCATTCAAAAACCTGATACTGTAAACAAAGCCCTCTAATTGGAAAAGATAAATACCCCTCATCCCACGTGCAAAAGGAAGGAACAGCTCGAACTAAAGAGAGCAGCCAGAATAATCGCTGTGTACTGTGCAGTGATGACAGAAAGCAGACAAAGAGCATACACCGAGGAGCCATGGAAATGAAGCATCATAAAAGGACTGGTGACAGATAACGCTATTAGGAGCGCGCTCACCCACGCGAAGGCGATGATACATATGTTGGCACCAGTGAGCAGGAGGGAAGTTCAAAACGATTGCACAAGGCGTTGGCGAAGGGACTGAGCCCAGCTGGGCTGTGCCGGAGGAGCTTCGGTTTCCTTCTGAGAGCTCAAGTTGCAGAGATGGGGTATAAGAGCAGTGGGATTGGATAAGCAGTCAGCCTCTGCTTCTGCAGCAGGAAATGGAGACATCTCAGAAACCCCCTCTATCCCGGGTGGATGTGTGCGTGCACAGGTTTGCTTTCCTTCAATTTAAACCATTTACTCAGATTTGATTCGTTCCAGAACTAACTCGCTTACCCTTTCAGGATCGATGCGCGCCTTTCCGTAGCAGAGCGGGTGTGGGGGAAAGGTTTGATTACCTTTGAACACGCATACGGACTTGCCCTAGGCTGCACACGGGTATCTGTTCCCTGATGAGCTCAGTGCTCTCTGAAGGGAGAGACAGTGTTGGAACGATTGCAGTTGTGCCCGTGACTGGATTAAAAGTCCTCTATTTTTGTACTTCTCCCTGACGCTGATTGCTTGGGAATGCGTATGCCTTTGGTTTCTACAATCTGTTTTGCAGCCTTGATACTTGTTGAAATTTATTCCAACCTTAAGTCTGATACTTGGGGGGAAAAACACCTGAAACAACTTCAGTCTGCTTCTCTTCACACCAGCCTTTCCTTTTGAGGAAGAAAAATGGCTGAGCTTGCATAGTCGTACACATGCCAGCCAGGGAGGCTGGTAGTCCACTGCCATAACCAGATGAATTTGTTACGCCCCATCAGCATCCAGGAAGTAAAGGGTTGACCCATCACCATTGAAAGAGCAGTGTGAGGCTCTATGTAGAGCAGTGTTGTCTTTCCACATCCATGTGGATAGAAGTTGGATTGGGAGCTGATGAGAAAGGTGAGAAGAGGTGTGTGTCAGTTCAGAATTGTCTCTCTCCAAGGCAGAGGTCTTAATGGCTGTGCTGCCCTATTACCGTGCAATTGTCTTAGCAGACTTACAGTGCATGTACATTAGGGTGACATGAGGCCTGAAAACCACTGAAATCACAGGATCACAGAATGCATTAGGTTGGAAGGGACCTTGAAAGGTCATCTTGTCCAACCGCCCTGCAGTAACCAGGGACACCTTTTAACTGGGCCGGGTTGCTTAGAGCTTCATCAAGCCTGACCTTGAATGTCTCCAGATTTACTGTGGTGCTTCTGTTTCTAAAGTAGGAGAACATAATTGTTGTAAAAACAGTCTTTGCCTTCCCTCAGTAGATTGTCTTTCCTCTTTCTTAAAATATTTTCTTATATATATTTCTTGTTATTTTTATTTACTTCTGGGCTAAAATACACCTTCCTTGTTATTGATTCACCCAGTCATTTTGCTGGTTCCCCATCAGTTCTTGTGGGGCCTTCTGACTTCTGACCCAGCTCCTTCCCAACAGGACGGATAGAAGTGAGGTCTGAACTTCTAGCACGGTGCTCTGAACTAATCCTTCCCTGGCCTTTGGATTACTGTGCTTCCCGGAGACAAAAACCACATCCATAATCTAGCAGCCCAGAAGGTTTTCCCAAAACCTTAGATCTGTTTCAGCAGAAATTAGGAAAGAACAGTATTTTGAAATTAAGCTGTGATAAATTGTGACCTAAACAACTAAAGATTTTCATGCTCATATCAGATGGCAGATAGCCAAGTACTGCAAAAATGGGAAGAGTTGGTGAAGATGCATCTTGCTCTGAATGTGGTTCACCCTTCCCTGTAAGCCTTGACCTTCCCAGCACACAGGGCAGTTTGGCAGTGCTTCCTCACCAGGAAACTGGCCAGTCTTGATGCTGCCTTCTAGTAAACGCTTATGGTTTGCGCTCCCTGCTTGTGTTGGACATACAGAGTTGTTAACATGCTGCAGCCAGGCTGCTGTGTATTTGTGTGAGCATGGGCATAAACTTACTGACCCTCAGTGATTCCGCCTACACCAGTAAGTGCACGTGTACTCCTGCATCTCTCTCTCTATATATATATTTATAACATTTTATCTGTAGGTGTTGGAGCATGATAGTGTTCACTTAATTTTGTACACGTCTGTAGATTTCTAGCTGATCCTTTGTGTACACGGCCACTTCCTCCAGAGACCGCCTGCAGATTCATGTCCTGTATGGGGCGTCCTGATTGTTGCTTCGATAACGCTTTGGTTTTTAATGGGCAGAAGCCGTGAACTGAGACAAAGAAAATCATTTGCCAAGCGCCTCGCAACGTTGTGCAGTGACCACAAAGGGCACCAACATTTACTTTGCGTGTTTTCTGCAGGCTTATACTAGGGCAGGCTGAAATTTAATGGAACGATCAAAGTGACTCAGCTTGGCTTTGGATCAAACCCTAATACAATTCATTTCTTACTGACTTTTGTTTGATATCAGAAAGAATTAAGGCCCTTACCTTTATGATTTTAAGAGGCCTAATTTTACAGGATAGAGGGGATCAGTGCTGCTAACTTCTATTCCAGAGCAGCTGATTGAGTTACACACGTGTTTTCTAAACTATGACAGGTGAAGCATGTTTACCTTACCAATCTTGCAAAAAGGATAAAAAGTGGAGACAGTGCCAAATCTGTGAAGAAAATGTCATATAAAAGAGGATTTCATGCTTACTTTGGTATCAGCTATTGCACTGTTCTTTAACTGAACCTGACTTCGTAGGTTTTCTGCTGCAGAATTGCGATGGCTTTTCCCGGATTTTCTGGTTATTAAAGTTCAGCCTCTGACTCCAGAGCTCCCTTCCCTAATGTTATTTTATCCTAGCTAGAGGAAAGTGGTTTAAGTGATAGATACATGTTTAATGGACAAAACTTTCTTACTGTTAAGAATTTAAAGAATATTAGACTTCTGGACTTGGAAACCTCAGGTTGGAGAACAAAAGGATGCTATTGCTTTTGTGCTTTATTGGGTTTTTTTCTCCTTTTGAATAATGTTCCAGCTCCCCAGGAACACAGCGGTATTACTGTGGCAGTGCTCTTGAACCTTACATTTCCTCTCCATAGGGATTTTGCATGTTTTGTTCATCTGTAATAAGACAGCATTAAAAAATAAACTCTGGGTGTAGAAAAAAACTTTCTCTCGGTCTTCTGGAATTACAGAGTCCCTGGGAATGTTCCCAGTTTCGGGACTTGTTTTCATGATAGTCACTTGTTGCATCATTGCAGTGAAAACTTTTATCAATATGTGGATGAGCTCAGAGGGAAGATTATGACTGATTGGTTTTGATTTGCTCATCTCATGGGTTTTGATGTTTATCTTTGTGACGGTACAGTGATATAACAAAAAGCTTAGCTAAAGTTTGGCAGTTTGCTCCTCTTGGGTTCTCTTTGTTTTCAGCTTCCCAGCTCTTACTGCGTAGTGATGTTGCTTGCTTCTTTACTGGCTGGAGTTGACTGAATTCACAAGCTTAATATTGCTGTAATTACTCTGGAATTCATTATATGATGCTTAGTATCAGAGCTTGACTACTTAAAGAAAAGAGCAGTGAGTATCCAGGCAGGGATCAGGTTCTGACAACTGCTTGCACAAGGATTTAGTGAGGTTACACCTGTTTATCTGCTGCAAGCTGGTCGTTTTCCCTTTCTCTTGTTGCCATTTTCCCACGTCTTCAGTGATTCACAGCCTCCTACGCTGTAGTCTGAGGAGACTTCCAGAATTTACTTTGTTATTAGATGATGTTTCTTAGATGACCTGAGTTTTCCTTGTAATCTGATTCCATCAAGGGGATGGTGTCAAGCCTCTGGGACTTTCAGGAATGGCTTGAGTTGCACACGCATTGGGGAAGCTTGTTCAAAGTGACCTAACAGCTTACAAGTCTCAAAACAGTCACTGGCAACATTCAGTTCCAGGCCCTGAAGTGTGAGTTACTGAAGTGCCTGAGCTTTTTTGGGTGAGTTCCCTCACTCAGCTCTCGTGCTCACCTCTCCTCTAGTCCCAAGCTCCCCTGTGCGTGCTCCCATATCAAATGACCCCCAATGCCTGTGCTGCCCTGATGCTTTCACTGTTGTACTCTTCTCCTGTATCCATTTGCTTGGTGTGTGAGTTTTCTTGGCCATGTGCAGAACTAAGAGCACAGCCTCAGGCCCCACTCATGAGGCACTATTAATCAGCCTATACAGACTTCTGTTTGTGTCAAATTGCTGAGGATCACTAGGTTAGAAAAGACCTTTTAAGATCATCAGGTCCAAGCATACCTGTCCTCTCCTAAACCATATCCCTAAGCACCTCATCTACCCATCTGTTAAATACATCCAGGGATGGTGACTCAGTCACATCCCTGGGCAGCCTGTTCCACACCTGAACAACTTTCAGGAAGAATTTTAGGAAATTCTTTTAGGAAGAATTTCTTCCTAACATCTAATCTGAACCTGCCCTGGTGCAATTTAAGGCCATTTCCACTTGTCCTATCACCTGTCACTGGGCAGAAGAGACCATCACCCACCTCTCTACAACCTCCTTTCAGGTAATTGTAGGCAGTGATAAGGTCTCCCCTCAACTTTCTCTTTTCCACACTAAACATCCCCAGCTCCCTCAGCCGCTCCTCATAAGGTTTGTACTCCAGACCCTTCACCAGCCTCATTGCCCTTCTCTGAACCTACTCCAGGACCTCAATGTCCTTCTTGTAGTGAGGGACCCAGAACTGGACACAGTACTTGAGGTGTGGCCTCACCAGTGCTGACTAGAGGGGCACAACCACCTCCCTAGACCTGCTGGCCATGCTGTTGCTGATAGAGAAGGTGGACTTCTGTATGGGTGGTATGTTTCCATTCTCAATAACCAATCACAAAACACCACAAGATTACTCCTGTACACTGTATATGCTCTTTGTAGACCCCCTCATAAGCAGAGGGAGTCGAAAAGTAAATTAGGGAAAGAAGTGGTAACTCTGCATTTCCTGCCACCGGCTTGTTAGAGCTCCAGTTCCTTCCACATGCTTTGCAGCAGTGAGAGCTAGAAACACAACCAAGTCTCTTCCTTTGTCAGTTCTGTTTAGGCAGCGTATCCCTCTGCCACTTATCTTCCTTGCCGGAGTTGCCAGGTGTCAGGTTGCACTCGTGAATGGACGTGTGTTCACTTGAAATTGCACTGGTGCTGCAAAGCTGCTTCCCACAGGTCACTGTCATTCATGTTGTTAATCTTGCAGTTTTTGCTGTTGGTCTGAGCCACGCTTTAGTCTGTGAAGAGAGGTGCAGGGGATGTTCAATAAGAGAAATCTAAGCTGTGCAGTTCTCTCCTAAGGTACATGTCATAAAGATGCCAGGGAATTCATTCCCTCGCTGCTTCTGCCACAAATGGGATTTAATGTGAAGCTGAGAGTCTTCAGCTGATGTTGGGTGTTTTATCATGTGTCAGGTAAGCCTGGAAGCTTTCCCCGTGAGGGCTGTGCGTGCAGTTGACTGATGAAATATTACACCCACCTCAGCAGTGGGTGGTTGTTTAATTAAAGAGAATAGGTAGCACGTACTATATCAAACTTACTTTAATTCTGAAACTTGGAAATGAGAATTAATAGATTCATGCAGAAGTGTGCTTACAGGGGATTAATGACTTCTGTTAAGCTGGTGATTATTCATTTCCATTTGAGTACATTGCTCTGAGAATACACCTGGGATCCAAAAAAAAATTTTTAAAGGAGGATTGTGGGAGCTTGAGGATGGGAAGGGCACGACTGAAATGTGTTTCACTCCAGTGGCACGGAATTAAAACCCCTTGGCTGATGCTTCAGGTGGGACTGACTGTCACTTCAACCCTGCATGTGGTCCTGTGACTTTCTGCCCATGTTTTCAAGTATGCCATAATACTGAGGGTGAGGCTTAGAGAGCAGTAAAAGCAAAGCCAAGGAAGCTGTGAAAAACTAAGAAACCCCTTATTTTATGCAAATGGTTGGGGTAAAACGGGAATCGTGGTGAAGCACGATGCTCACATGAGCTTCGGTGTCACTCATCCCTCACTGACATCCAGAGCCTTACAGGCTCAGGGACTTGGATCACACCTAGTTTACCTGGATTATCAACACAACCACTTTTCTCCTGCCTTGCTTCATCCAAGGTAAAAGACATTGCCTCCCAGTTGTAGGGCTGGGATTTAAGAGCAAAGGGTCCCGAAAGGGAGAGCATTAACTCAGATCTATTGATTAGCATTGGTATAAAAAGAATACTTTTACCTTAAGCACAACTCTGCTGTCACAGCTATTTGCTTGCTAAGGTCTCCTCCTAACAAAAGACGTCACCTTACTGTAGAGAGGCTGCTGTAAACTGCAGCTGTCACTGAGGCCATGCCATATTCTCAGCTGTGGTTACACAAATTGTTGTTTTTTTTTTTCTTCCTGGTGCATTTTTTTACAATCTTTATGTTTTTCCTCCCCTGAATTATTCTGTTGATATTCATAGTTACTGATCCAATTAAATGGTAGAAGAGTAAAAACCTGAGTGATTACGATAGGAGGCTCCTTTCCCCTGGTCTTGCAAAATCATTATCATTAGGAACTGAGATCAATATGGGGGATAAAAGATGCACAAAAAAGAAGTACATGAGGGATTAAAAAGACAATGTAAGTGGCAGTAGAACAACATCTTCCTCTCTCAAATAAAATGCTCTCATCCACTAACCATCTATCTCAGCCCTCATTAAAGTTAGTGGGAGCCTTTCCATTAACTTGAAAGGATATTGAATCAGCCCCAGATCCTCTGTGCTGGGTGTAACGGGTACAGTCCTTAAGCTCAGAGGTGAGCGGAAGGAATTTTATGACTGAAGAGCCTGTGTGAAAACTCAACCCTCTTGGATCTGGTGGCAGAGCTCCCATTAACTTCATTAGCGCTGGGATTCTGCCACTAGACTCAGCGTGAGGTGGAATCAATGCAGCGAGAGATGGCGGGATGTTTGATAACAGAGATGCTAGCAATGTTGGGGTTTGTGTTGCTGAGGCTGGAAGGTCGAAGCGTAAACTGTTTTCGCTGTTAAAACTTTCACCTGCCATTTCAGTGGCACTAGGAGTGAATTGAGCTCGACTGCAGCTGCCTGTCTTGTACGGAGAGCGCTTCTGGCGTGGCACCTGGCATGGGCTTTCCTGCCGGAAACGGTCTCTTGGGAGCTTTCTGATTTATCCAGAGGTGGCTGTACCTCATCTGCAGTGGATAACTGGAATATAGTATACACCCATCTGGCAGCAGAGACCATGCCTGTAATCCACACTGAGGCAGAAGACAGCACAGAGCAAGAGTTGAAATAAACATAAGGAATTAGGAAGAAGCTTCTAAGAAAGTACCAAGCTGTATCCATCCAGCTGTGCTGTCTGCAGGGGGAGGGTAGGTTTTTGAATTGGAAAGAGAAATGGGTTTTACATGTAAGGAGGCGGAAAAAATTATTGGAAACACATGCAAATGGAAAAGATTTTCACTAAACTGTCCCCCAATCTGAAAAGAAAGTTGTCCATTATAACGATTGCAACGTAAGCCTGGGAAATATGTTGCAGTGTGAGGCCAGATCCCTCCCTGGGGGCTTGTAGGCGCAGATGAATGTAAAAAGAAGGCACTGGAGTTCAGGGACAGGTCAATAGAATGATTTCAGTTTTTAAGCAACCTAGTACAGACTTCTCTAGAAAGGGCTGAAAATCTATTTCCCTTAAGTGGTTGAACTCCGAAACCTAAGGGCTCTTAAGGCCCCAGTTGCTTTCAAAGATGTTTCTGGTTGTCAATATCTGATCCTGGCCTGCTTTCCAACCTTGGGCTGCCTTTGAAGCACCACTACTGAGAGCTGCACTGCACAACTCCTCTGCCCTCACCTGCTCTCTAGGCAGGCTCCAGAATGGAAGGGTTTGTTGTAAGCACGGGATTCACCTTTTACTTCTACATGTTGTCGACTGGTATTAGCAGAACCTTTCTCAGAAGAGGATGATAACAAGGTGCTTGAGATCTCTAAAATAGGAAGCTGCTGGGATTAGGTTCCCTCAGAGGCTGTCAAAGATCTTTGTCCTTGGGGGAGAGCACGTAGACCTAGATGCTCCATTGTAGTGTATGTGTTTTGACAGGCTGCCTGTGAGGCTGACTTCTCCTGGGGTGAAACGGTCATCCCTTCAAGTACTACTTTACTGGTAATTCCAGCATGTCATTCATGTAAAATAGAACATTTTCCCCCTCTTTTCCATGTGGTAATGCTTGGCTGTTCTCCCCCACCTCCCCAAGCCCTTTTCTCTTCGTGGAGCATCCGGAGTGTATGACTTCATCTGCTTGATTATCTTGAGCCTTGGGAATGCTGGCTTTGTCTCTGAAACCACCAGAATGTGCTGAGCAAACACCACCCCTAGTCAGGCTGTATCAGCGCTGGCGGTTAAAGCCTCCTATGGAGGAAATCTTCCTAGAAGCTCCTTTTCGATGAGATCATCTTTAATGATATGGGGTTGTCTTATTTGCTGAACTGGATTGAACATGAGGGCAGCATCATGGCCAAATGAAAGAGCTGTTGTTTCCAAATGTTTGTGTAGCTTTCTAGGACTGCGTTTTTTCGCACAGAAATGGGCATTCATTCTTCGGTACGTTGCAGTTTCATCTTTCATACTGACAGCATGGTTTCTGGCGTTGGAGGCAGCTCCAGTAAATTCTGCAACGGATTTTTAAAGTGTTACTGGGGAAGGGACTCATTTTTCTCCAAGAGGGGGAAAAAAGAGCTGGATTTCTGGCAATGCCAAACTCTTCAGCAGAACGGTGTTGGCTGCTCAGGTCTGACCATTGAGCATTGAGCAGCTGGAGTAAGCCAAAGCAATGGGAAAGGAAGGATTACTAACAGGCATCCCATGAGGAGTATTCCATGAAAGCTCCTATGATGGGAGCACAGGAACTCTCCATGTAACATCCACACCTTGTTGAAGGGTGCATTTTGCTGCCACAGCTGTTCAGATGTGCTGCCTCTGAAAGAAGCAACAGGAAATTAGGATGGGCTGGATATTACTGGGATGCTAAGAAGAGGTATTATGTTCCTCTATTAGCTGATAATATCTAGGCTATGCTAATGCAATCCTTACCGTGTGCAAATACCTCCTCCGGTCCTCCATGAAGAAGATAAGTTTTCACAGCTTTCTCAGAACTTCACAGAAGATGAAGCGGCAGCATTGCACTGATCCCACAGGGCGTTGGATAGGGGGATGTCAGCTGGAACAGAAAAACTTGAGCTGTGTACCCCCACCCTCAGTCTATGAGCAAAAGGCGCTTATTAACATCTTGAGTTTCCTCCCTGAATATCCCAGGAACGCGAGCCTGCCGCTGTTTGCTCGCTGCAGAGACAAATAAAGCAGACGGCAATTACAACTGCTGTTCAGCCTTAGTCAAGCGTGTGCTTATTAGTCTGAACAGTGTCAAGGTCCTGGCTTGCTCCCCGTCAGGTGGTCCAACCCCCGTGGGCCGAGGAGCTGCCGGTGCATGTGAGGACATTGGCGGGTTTCTGTTGCGGCTCTTGTGACACGCATGAAGTTGAACGCTACCCCCATGTTAGGGTGACCAATGCCAGCACGGCTTTTTTCTTTTTTTTCCAGGAACAACTCAGTCTGTTCAAATGAGGAAGTCATCCAGGGTCTTGCTGATAACCCTCATTAATTAGAACGGCGCTTTTATTCCAGTTTAGAAGAGGTTTAACTCTCTTTGGCGAGAAGCCTTCTATGCTCCCTCCAAGTCTGTCACATGAGCATCAAAAAAAAATGTTACAGCTCAGCTGTAACAGAAATGCTTGAAGCTGTTCTAGAAAAGAAGTTATTCTCACAGAGCGGAGAGGATGAACTTGTGCTGGGCTGAAACCATCTGCCAGAAGCTTCTCAGGTGGAACCTTTGAATATTCAACCTGGAGACCGGCTCAGTTTTGATGGTTTCTGTTGATTGGCATTCAAGCACAGAGGTTTGCATGGCCTAGCAAGAAGCAGATGCAGCTCTCTCACGGAGATGAAATTGAAGCATTTTCCAGCTAGAGAAGGTTATATGGGACAGCTGCTGACTCTGAACATTTTAGAGTCATTAAATCTGATAAATTCTTATCTGAGAATGTTTAAAGAGCTCGAGAGAGGAGCTCTGTTGACCTCTCTATGTTCTTTTTAGTCAGTGAGAGGAGAAAAGCGTGTTGTTAACGTGCTATGGAAATGGAGTGCTGGTGGTAAGTATCAGTCTGTCAGCGTGATGTTGATCCAAAGCCAAATAGTGGCACAACTGCAATAGGGCTCCTGTAATAACAAAGTAGGGGAGGACTGCTTTGTTAGTGTCTGTCTGCCTGAGCCCAAGGAAAACATCTCGTAAATCGGCTCGATATGTTTTACTTTACCAAGATGACAAGTTTGGCAGCTAAAAGATGCTGTAGTCTTCTGAGTGGGCCTCCTTCCCATCGTGACCCAGAGATGAACAATGTCAGACCGAAAATGGTTTTGACGCTGACAGATCTCCAGTGGAGATGGATGGAGGGGATTGTCTCTGAGCTGGTGTGTGTGTGTGTAGAGCGGGGTTCCTCGGGGATCACTTGCTGGCCTTCCACTCTTTAACACTCATATCGGTACCTTGCTAGAAAATGTACAGCCGTTGCCAGTAATGCTTGCAGATATGCATGCGGACCGGCGACTGCTGAGGTGGTGCATAGGCCAGCTAACTGGAAGAGCCATCTGCATTATGTGATAAACTGGGAAGACAGTGTAAGAAATGCTCCTTTATTATTTCCCTGCTGCGGGGGCTCGTATTTTGAGCTCACCCAGGACAGCAGGTCTTGCGGGGACCTGAGGCTTTGGTCCTGGAGAGCTGTGACTGAGGAGCCCTGACGGGTGGAAATGGAGTATAAATCCCTACGCTCTGCCAGGGTGTGGGATTTGGTAAGGCACCGTGGTGGATGGGGAAGGAAACATTAGAAGTCTGAACTGGGTGTTGGGAAAAGGAAGCGGGGTGTTTACAGAGTCACTGGATGTTGGATAAAATCCACTTTTGTGCAGAGGGTTAGCACTGATGATATCAAGGCTTGGAATGAGATGTTCATCTCGGGCTGCCTTTCAGCGCAGGGGTGGAGTTTACCCTTTGAGCCTCTGCATGTAATTGTGCTACATCAGGATTTAAATTCTGTATTTACAGTTTTCCTGGCAAACATTTAGGTAAATGTTGCGTTAAGTAGACATTTATTTTTAATAGCACTGACATTTATCTTGCTTTTCTCCTGACATTTTTATCATCTTCACATATATCTGTATAGCTATTTCTGTTCTAAAATTTGCGCTAATTAATTGCTTTTCTGTGTATCTGTGGGAGCAGCTATCACCAAAGAGAAAGGGAGGCACTGCAGTTACACATCTTCTGATTAAAGATAGATTGAAATAATTAAAGATGTGGTATTTAATGTAGATGCTTCAGGGCTGAAAACCAGCATCCTGATACCTGCTGAGAAATACCTTACTCTGCAGATAATCTCTGTTTTAGTAACTTCTGCTGTGAAGAAGTGTGGCATCAGAATGTGGCCCATGGTAATTACTGTTTTAAGACAAAGGGGATTCTTTTCTGTTCACCCAGAAATAAATCACTTTGATTGCTCTTCTCCTATGGTAGAGCACCGTATGTATAATTTAAGATGTGCAACACAGCAGTACTGGATCATCCCAGCAGTCAGCAGCGAGATAGCTAATGCAAGTGATGGGTGAGGAAAGGAACAGCAATGGTTTTGGGTACTGGCTAGAGTCCGGGATGCTACACAGTACTTGCGCAGGCGAGCGCGCCGTACGTTTCTCCATCGTCGCTGTCGATCCTTCCAGATTCTTCCAGAAGGAAGACACGGCTTGCACAGGTGTGGTTGAGCTGCAGGAACATCTCAGGGTTGCTCTTTGGGGGATCGCCTGAGCGCTGAGTGGAGCCGCAGTCGTGTCAAGTGCTAATAACAGGTATTCAGGCTCTCTGCGCAGTACAAACACGCATAA
The DNA here is from genome assembly GCA_013399135.1 of Heliornis fulica. Taxonomy (NCBI): domain Eukaryota; kingdom Metazoa; phylum Chordata; class Aves; order Gruiformes; family Heliornithidae; genus Heliornis; species Heliornis fulica. The sequence continues at coordinate 445,614 of VXBZ01005238.1, read as the reverse complement.
TCAGTTTGGTGTCTCTTAACAGCCCCGGAGAGTCTCAGAAAAGCTTTCAGGGCACGAGGCAGGGGAGAGCATCCCCTTGGGATTTGCTGAAAGCTCGGGGCTTTCTCGCAGCCGCGTGCAAAGCCGGTCTGTGCACAGCCAGCGGTGACCTCACGGTCACAGGGTTGGTTGTTATTAACCAGACACTCAGGAAGGTTTCCAAAAAGAGCTACTTTTTCATTGCTTGCCAAGCATTTGAAAGGCAGAAAGTGCTGATGTGCTCGATGGCCCTCTTTTATTTATTTATTTATTTATTTATCTTTTTATTTCCCCTTTATTCTGAGGTCTGAGATGCTTTGGGAAGTCTGGGGTTTTCCTCCCTCCCTTCCCTGAGTCCAGCTCCTCCCCAGGCAGCAAACTCAGCCTCGATCTCTCCTGTCCTTCACCCTGCTCGAAAGTCCTCAAACCTTTAATCAATGCCCCTTCAGACGGTGCTGTGAAAGCATGCCTTGCCCTGCGTCCCCCAGGTTCTGTAGCAGAGGAACTGCCTCTGCCAGCAGCCCACCCACTTCTTCCAGGGCTTTCCAGCCGAGCAGGCAGTTGTTGATGCTCCAAGTCATCCCTGCTCTGGCTGAGAGGAGAGGTTTTAGAGGGACGTTTAGTAAAACATGTTAAATAGGCACCCAGCACCTGCCACAGACGAGATGGCTTCATTGTCTCCCATGTGTTCCTCTGAAAAAGCAAATACATGTAGTTTGCATGTCTAATGCGACTAGGGGAGCCAAAAAAAGACCCCCAAAGGGTGTCTTTTCTCCTTTGTTCCTGGAGCAGTTCTACTTTTGTGTAAAATCAGCACTGTGATTGAGGCATTCTTATTGTAATTGTGCAGATACGTGTTTGCAATGTGAGCCATCCCCGAGTGGCATTCTGACTCCACCCTCCACCTCCCCCAACCCCCCCTTTTTCTTTTCCTTCTTTGTAAAATTTAATGATTTCAGTTCTGAAGTAAATTAAACGGTTTGGGTTGACAGTTCCAGATGTAGATGCTATCTGTTCACAAAGCAGGTGCTGCACAGTCGCAGAATTGAGCTGCCGGTTGGATTTCACTTGAGCACCTCCCGTGTGATCCGAGCAAACCTCGATGACTGCAGAGAAAACAAGCGTGAGCTTTTACAACCCAGAAGTTATGCAGCTGGCTGAATAACCTTTCCCATCCCTTTCCTCCCTCACTGTCAATAAAATCCTGCCTCTCTACC
>VXBZ01005238.1:402066-444359 GCA_013399135.1 Heliornis fulica | reverse complement strand
CCCCCTCCCCAAGAAAAAAGGGGGAATAAGGAGGGGAACCTTGGATCCTAACAGAAAAGCTATTCAGGTGGTGAGTGCAACTGGGAGACATAATCAAAACTTTTCCTTTTGAGCCACACTGTGGGTGGTGCTTCTTCTGTACAAGTACAAGGTGCCCTAAGTAGGTTTGTCATTCAATGTTTTTTTCCAGCCATATGAGTGCAGATGGAGCCAATAGTTTGTGCTTGTTTCTAGGCTCCTTCTGTTTTCTCAACAGATGCAATAAGTCTTTCTGATGCCCCTTTGAAGTTGAGGACGATGCAAAAATCAGGCAGACCTTTCATCTTCTTTCTCTCCTGATGCTCCCTGTCTTCTCTGAAACACAGGGACAGTGGCATGTGTCTAGCAAATGGGTTGAGGCTCTTAGGCACAGGACTGGAGACAAACCACAGCCATCTCTTCTGTGCAAAACCTTGAAGAATGGCTCATCCCATCCCCAGCCTGTGGGACAAGCTGTGTCTGTGAGGGTCTGTGATGGATTCCCATCTCACACAGGTCCCAGACCGGAGCTGGAGCAGGTTGCCCATCACACGGGGACAATGCACAGCACCAGGGCAAATGGCCCTTGCCTCTGCCTGATGCTCTCAAAACCTGGGGGAGGTTCCTTTTCCAGAAGCCTAATGGGAGATGTTTCAATCTCTTCTAATTGAGTATTACTCTGCAACAAAATGCCGTTTAAAAATCAATGCTCCTCTGTACCGGGCTCTTCTCTCCCGCCTCGTTCACAGGAATTGAGGCATGGAGCTGACTGGCAAGCTGTGCAACAGCTGGGTAACGACTGGCAACAGGGAACACTCACAAGGGGCCAAAGCTTGTGGGGGGCGGGAGTGGGGGCAGTAGAGAAAAGCATCTCCTGTAAAGAAACCTGGCACCTTGAACAGAGCAGCACAGTCTCTGCCCCCCGTCCTGACCGTGGTTAGCCACCGGGCCGGCATGACGGTGGGATGCTCTCCACACCCATCTTCTCTCTGCCAGGCACAGCCCGTCCCTCTGCTGGAAATGCGTGTAGGGGTATGGAACAAAGGTCTGCCTGTGCGGCGGGTGAAGTGAGAAGCGCTCGCTCTCAAACGGCAACAGCTTTTTTCTTAACCTAATCGTTTATTTGAGTAGATTAGATGGTAACTGTGTGCTGTCTTCAGGGTCATTTAAAACCAAATTAATGGAGCACACTTGTAAGCCGAGGCACGGGAAGACTAGTCGATCCTTCTTCCCAGGTCTCAGGGGTGTTGCTTGTTCCCTGCAGCATGTGAGGGGGGCTCACGTGTGCTTAAAATGTCACGTATCCGTTACAGACCCCATGCTGCTGCTCAGATGATGCCACTGGTCAGCACACAGTTGTCTTCCCTCCTGACCTAGTAATGTGTGTGCCCTCTTGTCATCATCCCCCATTTTATTTTAGTAGTGACCAGGCTGTGCCAGCAGCATGACAATATGTTATGCAGGGATTTCTCCTCATCTAAGGATGATCTCTATCCAGAAAACCAGGGGTTGGATTGACACGTTGGAAATCACTAGACAAAGCATGGAGTGCATGGAGTGTCCAGCCTAGCCCATCTTCATTCAGAGCTAATGCTGCTCTTGGGTTTTAGGATTAATATCTGGCAGAAGCTCGGGCTGGGTGCAGCAACACTGCTGTTTGCAGCTGGAGGTGCAGGGAGAGGTCTGCTGCTCCATCATGCACCATCGTTGGCTGCCAAGTCCCTGGAGAAGCCAGCAAGTTGCTTCAGATAACGGCATGGGTGAGGTACTCTCAAGTAACTGCTGCTGGGATTGCCCCCAACCCAAAAGCCTGGTAAGGTCAGTGTTAGTCTGCTCAACAGTGATTTCTGCTCATTGGCATAAAGTCTAAAATGACTGGACAGAAAAAGCTGTCGGTTCACAGCTCTCCTCGAGCAGATGTTCCTGCACAGGGTAACTCCCCTCTGGGGGTGGGGATGAATGGAAATTAGTTATCGGGAGTTCCGAGGGAAGGCAAAAATAAAAGCAATTTCCTTGCAAAGTGTTTATCTTGCAGAAATAACTAATAGGCTTTGAGCAACTGTGATTTTGGGATATACAGTAGAGAAATTAAATAATTTGTGCAGGCAGACGATTTTTGTTAGGTTCTGAATATTAGATTTTGCGCTTGAGTAAATTTGTACCATTAGTTCTGTCCAGAAAAATGAGAATTTTTTTTTTTTTTTAATGGAAATGGTAGCAGGACAGTCTTGCAGTGATGAAAGAAGGTCTTTCTCTCACCCTGCATTTACACCTAGAAATTTCTGTTTTTTCCTGCTAGCATCTTGACCAAAACCCCAAATATTTTTACTGTGTACTCTGAACGCTGCTTTGCACTGTACCGCACAGCTCAGGGGCAGCTGACTAAATTAGACTGGCGGGGAAAGCAGAAGAATTATTGTACAAAGAGAGATTGTGTAGATATCTTTATTTAGCAAGTGAAACATGTTGCCAATAGGAAGGAGAAAAATGGAGACTCAGCTGTGTTTACAAAGGCAACAGAAATTTTCCTGAAGTGAGGCCAACTTTGATATGAGCTATTAAGTTTGCTTGATTTTTTGCAGGGCTAATTCTGAACAGAACTTGAATGTCATGTTTTTGAGCAGAGGCATAAACAACTTGCTTCCAGTTAATGTTAGCTGTGCATCCATACTTCTACAAACTGATGCTTGCAGACCTGGATCGTGGCTGAGACTGCAGTGTGACCTGGAATGGGTTGTGCCTTGAGCCCTGTATAGTTCTGAGAAGAGCTGGGAACCTTGTGTCACTCAAACAGGTTCTTGATACTTGTGCCAAGCGCGTCGTTTGGGTCTTGTAGCTTTTGTTCTTCTCCCATTGCAGCACATGTATTCCTCGTGGCCTTGATCCAACGGGCTGTTTAACTGCGTGCAGGTGTAAGGGTGTGATGGGACCTACTAACACATCTCACTACGTGCTAAACTGCATTTATGACAAAAAAACAAACAAGACAACCTCTGTACCCACCTGTCCCTGCCAGCCCCGGCCTTTGTTGGTGCTGAGTGCGAACATCTTCCCAGAGCACCAAGCGCAGGGTGGCAAACAGGGCAATACCAAACTAAGATACAAGTCCCTACATTGCTTTCTCTGACCTCCAAAGATGGGTACGGTGGGTGGGAATGGCCTGCGGTGCTTTGGCTTTATTCCGTGAGAGCAGTTCTGCTGGGTGCTCGGTGTGGCAGCTGAGCAGTGCGGCCGGCTGTTCCTGCGCCTGGTTGCTCCGTGGATGCAGTTGTCTGAGCACAGGTTGACTCGTCATGTCAGGCCACCTGCAGCGTTTGCAACATCAGTGGTTCCCGTGAAAGTTACTGGCAGCAGAGCAGGTGGTGCTGTCCTGGAGATTGACATCCGTGAAATGCTAGAGGAGGGTGAACAGGATTTCCTATGAGCCGCACTTTTTCCCCGTTACCCAGGCATGGCTATTAGCTGTGTCTGACATCTGCGAACCGAGGTAAGATGTCAAGTCTTTCTGCCTCCATCCTGCTCACATAAGTGTCAGGCATGATTGCCAGTGCATGACTGTCCTTTCTCATCCCACTAGGACACTCATGCTTCTGACCCGTTGACCATTAGGCTGAGAGTCTTGCTCTTTGGCCTTTTTGCTGTTGCAGATGCAGGTGAGAATTAGCTCTGAAGAGCCTCCTGCATCTCATACCCACTATAATCACTACCCTTTCCTCCTAACAGGAGCCCTTGGCCTTCTCTATCACCACTGATGCCTGTTCTCATAACATCACTCTCTCTATTATTTTCCTGCTCCTCCTTAATCCATTTTTTTTTTGCTGTGAAGAATTTATTTAGCTTCAAGTGCTTCTGTGATTTCTTGCTCTACTCAAATTGTAGCACCTTAAAGCGAGCCCTGCCCCTCCCTACCACTGCCTTAGCAAAGCCAGGTTGTAAGAGTAGACTGCTGCTTTACTTCCTTCTACTGGAGGTTGAAGATCACATTTAGTAAGTATTGGACAGGTTCTGGGGCTAGTGAACCTTCCCACTTCTGTTGAGAGAAAAATTGAAGGCTTGAAATTTTCTTAACCTGCCCAAGCATGCGTGCTGTGACCCATCTGTCTGAACTTCTTACACATACGACTGACCACTGAAGAGCTCCGTTGTTGTGGCAATACACTGTTGAATTGGCTGTGTCCAAGGAGGTACTTACTTGGTGCTATTTAAGTGGCAATGTCAACAGGCTTGCAACCAAGTTGTGACCAAATCTATGTTTCTGTCCACCTTAAGAAAATGATGGATTTGTCTGAAGATCATAAGCTTTGGTTTCCAGAGCAAAGAAGTGCCAGTTCCATGAAGTTATTTATGGTTTCAACCTCACGTCAATTATGTTTTCCTCCTTTGGAGTGCTGTGAGTAATTGTTGGGAACAGCCACGTTTATGAGATCTGGGTGGGAGTTTTATTTCAAAGGACTTTTCCATAATATCTAAATAAGGTTTGATTTCAACACTGAAGAGGAAAATACAACAGATGGGCATGATCCAACTCCGACTGACTTAGAAAAACATCTACTGACATCCCCTGAAAAATGGGCTTGATTGAGGCTTAACCAAGGACACTAAGCCATGGGCCTTGATTGACAAGTTCCCAATTAAGTCTTTTTGCAGCCTATCCTTTTCTTTAGCAGCCCCAAGCTGATGAGAGCTCTAAGCTTTGCTCCTCTCCCAACCCGAGCCTGAACTAGGCATATGCTAAGCCCTTTTTCAAGGACCACAAGCATAGCAGAAACCAAGCAGCCATCTCCCTTTTTAGCCTCAACCCAGTTGGGGTTTGAGGATTTTCCTTTCCCTAATCCTAAATGCTGGCCTTGACTGGACCATCACCAAGTAGCACAAGCCACACCAGTGATTAAGTTTTCAGAGACAAAATCCTAATGCAGCCAGTCGTTCCCTCTGAGGTAGCTCTTTGGCAGCTCCACATCATGTGCAGCTCTAGGCTTTGATGTTTTCCTGAACTTAACCCTAAACCCTGAGTGTGAGCTGAGCATTTCCCAAATGGACCAAGCCATGGCCAAGAGAAAGAAGTTGTGAGGGTAGAAAACTCTTTGCAGCCTCTTTCTTTCCCGTGGCAACGCATTTACAACTCCATGACAGCTGGAGTTATAGGGCCTGTTAAACATCTTTCTCAGAGACATGAACAGTGGGATAGAGTGTACCCTCAGCAAGTTAAGTGATGATGCCAAGCCTTGTGGTGGTGTGCTTAACATGCTGGAGGGAAGGGATGCCATCCAGAGGGACCTTGATGGACTTGAGAGGTGGGCCCATCTAACTGCACGAATTTCAGCAAGTCCAAGGGCAAGGTGCTGCATGTGGGTTGTGGCAATCCCAAGCACAATTTCAGACTGTGTGGAAAATAAATTGAGAAGGACTTGGGGGTGTTGATGGATGAGAATCTCGGCATAAGGCAGAAATATGTGTTTCCAGCCCAGAAGGCCAACCACATCCTGGGCTGCATCAGAACAAGCGTGACCAGCAGGTCGAGGGAGGTGATTCTGCCCCTCTGCTCTTCTCTGGTGAGACCCCACCTGGAGTACTGTGTCCAGCTCAGGGATTCCAGTGCGACAAAGATACTGAGCTGTTGAAGTGAGTCCAGAAGATGGTTACAAAGATGATCAGAGGGCTGAAGCATCACGCGTATGAGAACAGGCTGAGAGAGTTAGGTTTGTTCAGCCTGGAGAAGGCTCCAGGGAGATCTTATTGCAGCCTTCCCCCTTCTCCAAAAAAGTGCCTACAGGGAAGCTGGAGAGGGACTGTTTATCAGAGAGTGCAGTGACAGGACATGGGGCAATGGCCTTAAGCTGCAGGAGGGCAGATTTAGGTTAGATATCAGGAAGAAATTTTTCCCTGTGAGGGGAGTGAGGCCCTGGCACAGGCTGCCCAGAGAAGCTGTGGCTGCCTCCTCCCTGGCAGTGTTCAAGGCCAGGTTGGATGTGGCTTTGGGCAGCCTGGGCTAGTGGAGGGTGTCCCTGCCCATGGCAAGGGTGTGGAACAGCTTTAAGGTGCCTTCCAACCCAAACCACTACCATTCTGTGACCTGTAAGTGTCCTCACTGTAACCCTAAGCTGAGGTGCAGGCTGCTCCATAGATATGAAGTCTCAGCCATGGATGAGATGAAAAATTTAGGTGGGATAAGTTTTTCACTGTTCATTCCAGCCCTTTCTAAACCCTTTGTAGGCATGTGCCAGCTGGAGGTCTAGGCTTTGTTCCACCTCCATCCCTAGCCCTAAAGCCTGAGCACAACTGATCCTTAGCCAGGCAGCAAAGCAATGGTCTAAATGAAATATTGATCAGAGGAGAAATTTTGCTGTGGCTCATGCTTTCCCTCAGAAGCCACTCACCAGTTCTGTGCTAACTGGAACTTTAGGCTTTATTCCTTTCACAAAATTAAACCTGATTCTAACACTGTGCCTGGGATGAATCATTTTCTGAGGACCTGATCCCCAAATCAAGCTGTTTTCAAATAGATTTTCTTCTAGGAGACTGCTACTTCTCTTGGCAGCCTGTTGGGAAACACAACGTCAACTGAAGCTTCGGGACTTCTCTCCCTCCTAAAGCAAAAGCCTGACCTTGAGCTAACTATAGGTACAGACAACCAACCATGGTCCTGATGAAGATGTGAGAGGAACAGTTTTTCAGGTTACACTTTACACTATATATGAAATGAGACCTGAACCAAGATATCCAGCCATCATTTAAATTAAATAAAGTTGTTAAGGGAGAAACATTTTTGCTGCCTCCTTCTTACTTTGGAAGCCACTTGGCAGTCCCATGCCAACTGGAGCTCCTCGCCCATCTCTGTTCTTGTCCCTGTCCCGACCCTAACCCTACCACAGACTTACCTCAGCTCATTTGCAGCCAAAGGTTTTCATCTGTGGCCCAGTGGAAATAAATTGACAGGGGATATATTTTTTTATCAGCTGGCACATTTCTTTGGCAGTCCAGAACCATCTGGAGCTTTAGGCTTTGCCTGATTCCCAACTACTAATGTTACTGTAACCTGAATTTTAACTTTAACCCTAACCCTAACCCTAACCTGGGCTCTTCAAGGGATAACTGAGTTATTCCAGTGCTGAGAGACCGACAATCTCTAGTCTTTCCCTCTGGCTATGGTGTCTCACTTTGGCTCGTCAAGGCCTGCGTTCCTTTTGACTTCTTCTAGCGCCACAGCCAGGCAGGGCACAGCTAAAGGGTATTAACAGAGCCGTCCGTGTGTTGCTGGTGTCTTTGTGAGCACTGTTTATGGTTCTTCCTCTCCAGTGGACTAAAGAAATAAACTCTCTGCCAGGTAGCACTGTTGTGTCTGTGATGAATTATGGGGAGGATGGAAGACGGGGTGACATCCTTGTGAAGTGGGTGCATTTGTCCACTGTCCTACGTGAGCTGATAAGGCTGTGTGCTGAAGTGGTGATGACTTGGACTTGAGACACCAACTATCTCCCTGTTTGTTCTGGTGCTGGCCAAGCACCATTTCCTCCCCCCTAAAAGACCCCTCTCCCCTGGTATCCAGCTGGGCAGAACAGAAGGATCAAACCAGCTCTATGTACTTTCTCATCCGGCTCTTCCTGTTCCTGCCACAGAGCTGAGAGGAAGGCTGCATGTTTATTTTCATACAGCATCTCCCACCCATCAGCTGGAGCAAGGCATGGATCCCCACCATCCGAATCCTGCGAGCAGTTTCCCTTTCCCACCTCTTCAACTCTGTGTCCATGTTGGAAATAAAGTTAATGAAAATAATGGTCTTCCCACATTAGGAGATATTATTCTCTGTAGCTCCTGGTACAAGATGTTCCAATACGCTCAAGTTACAGGACTCCAAATGGGGACCACCAACTCTTCTTTGCTGTGCTTTGACACTGGGAAGGCTGGGGTGTCCAATCCCAGGGCAAGTACGGAAACATCAGCACACGTCTGCCCCAGCACTATAGTCGCCATGTCTACGTGGGATGGGAGGGTTCACAGCACATGACACTAGTGGGTCATTCTTAAACACACACCAAAACCTCCTGTGTGTCCACAGGCCGGTGGGCTGTGGAGGAGTTTGTGCCTTTTTGAGGGGGAGCACGTGAGGCTGCTGCTTTCCTCCATGCTGTCCCCTGCAACTAGAGGGCTCCTCTCCTGTGCAAGCAAATCATTAAACCTTATGCACCTCTGCAAGTGATGTCATGTACCCCGAGGCTCAACCTCTGGGGCTGTGAGGGGACACCTGTTATCCTGAGTAGAGAGACCCGGGGAGATGGTGTTGGGAAGGCAGAAGGGAAGAAGCAAGCAGCAAGAGAAATATTTTCCATCAGGAGAAGGAATGAGCTGTGGAACAGTGAATGTTAAGAGATCCTTTCTCTGTGGTGTGCCCTCTGGTGATTAGTATTTCAGGTGGCCCTGAATGAGGGTTATCTCCTGCAGGTTCTCAGATCCTCGTTCTCAGATCCTCGGCAAAACAAGGAAACCTGCTTCCTCAGCTCAGCCCACCTGCATCTGATGTTGGGAATACCTAATGTGACCCGTGGCTCAAAGCCTATGGATTGACTTCAGACTAGTGCGATGGAAATCAAGGTAAACCTGCAGCATGTGCAATTGATTTTTGAGAAAGCTTGAGGGTGTGAGGCCAGGAAGGGAGGATGACTTTGAGAGGTGGATGGAAAATGGAAAGAGTTGCTCATATGAAATTAAATTGCTGTACTGAGGGTTTCTGTTGGTCAAGTGCTGATGAACAGTGACTGCCCAAGCCTCACTCATGGGTTATTGTGGAGTGGAAAGTAGTAGGCTACGTTGGGCATCCTCATTCAGCAGGAATGTTCTTTCAGTGAAAGAACAGCAGGGCTTTCCTAGCACAAGGGCTTACCTAGCTGGTTTGGTAGTGCTTTAACCCCACCTGTAACCACTAAATCAGGGCAGCCCTCTAGCATAGGTGCACTGAGGAGACCTGATTCCCACACACCTAGCGAAGAAAGCAGAGTGGATGTGAACAACTCCAACCTGATGCAGCCCCAACCCGCACAGAGGTTCATACTCCTGTGGGGACACTGGCAGTAAATCACAACTCTCTACCCAAAGGGAGAGTAAATCACTAAAAGAAAAACCCAAACCCAATCCATGTGTCATAATTTAAAAAAAACCAAAACCAAAACAAACCAAAAAGACAAGCTTCATCTCACAGCAGGTTTGTCTTTCCAGCTCCTTGAGGCCAAAAGTCAGAGGAACACATGGATCTGCTGGCAGCAGGAGAGGGAAGAGCAGGGTGAGCTGAGGGTGGAAGAGCTGCCCTTGGCACAGCACGCTGAAGCTGCGCCATGCCCCCCGCACGGTTCAATGGGCAGCGCAACAGGAGCAGTGCCCAAGGGAGTGTTTGGCGAGGTGAGAGTTGCTGAGGGGCTCTCCAGCTACAGAAGATAGTGACAGGGAAGGGGAGAATGGATGGAGCAGATGCGTGTGCAAAGCAGTTGGCAGGGTGTTGGAAAGCTGTAAATCTTTGGCCCTTGCACATGTCTGACCGTTTCATTTGCTTGCTAGGTCAATGATGGAAGTTTTATTCACCAAAACGTTGGATCCTGAAATGTGTTACGTTTTCACAGAATCACAGAACTGTAGGGGTTGGAAGGGACCTTGAAGGATAATCAAGTCCAACCCCCCTGCCAAAGGAGGCTCCCTAGAGCAGGTCACACAAGTAGGTGTCCAGACAGGTCTTGAATATCTCCAGAGAATGAGACTCCACAACTCCCTGGGCGGCCTGTCCCAGTGCTCTGTTACCCAGTTTAACACTGTTCACATAGAAGTAACGCTTCACTTAGAAGTAACACTTTGGAGTAAGACAAATTATTATTTCCTGATCCCTTAATCGCAGCCAGAACACTTTTAAATGGGATTTAAGTGAATTAACAAGTAGACTGGTGATCTGATGAAGCAGCAGATTCTGCAACAGCATCTACAGGATGGATTCTGCAACAGATTTCTACAGGATGTATTTCCTCTGTACCTTGGGATGGGTCTGTGCCATCAGATCAGAGCTTGAAAGGAGCAGATGGTGGTGGGGGAATAATATTAATAAAGGAAAGAGCTAAAAAGAGCACTTTTAAAATGGGTGTTGAGGTGGTGTGAACAGGCAGGCTGGGGTGAGGGCTTCATCTGCTCTTGCCACAGTGTCATCAGACCTGAGTCAGCGGTCATGCAGAGCAGAGGGAAATAGATGAGGAAGCAGCAGAAGTAACGGTTTGACAATAGTTGTTATGGTGTGTTTTGGTTAACAGCCTTCGCAAAAGCTTACAAAAGACCACAACCTGCTCACAGGACCAAATTAAGCTGAGGAACAGCTTTTCTAGAACAGAAAAGAAGATTTATTGTATTATGTATCCACAACAAGCAATATGCCTGTTCCCAGTACAGGAATTGGGTGTCCTGTTATCTTGCTGCATTACGTTTAATTGTTAGGAAGCTTCTGAAGTGCACTTTTGGCAGGAGGCATGAGGGACATACGTGACTACCACTCACACAACAAGCTCTAAACGTGCTTTTAAATGATGGTGCTCTCTGGTCACACTGTTTGGGTGACATTGAGAAAGCTGAAGGAGATCTTCTGAGCCTGGGAAATGGCTGGCTGCATGGAGGTAGAAGTTATTATTCCAGGAATAAGTGACCATTGCTTCCTATGGTTTCTCTGAGTGGGGTTTCCAGTTGGTGTCGGGCCAGCATCTTCTTGCATGCCCTGTTCCCCAGCTTGGTGTCCCTTTGCAAAGCCAAAGGGGAATGCATTAGATAAAACTTGTTTAACTTTCTCAAAAGGTACAGGGGGAGGATGAAGAGGACCTCCTCCTCCCCTCAGAAAGCGGCAGCATTAATGCAGGATGTGGTAGGTACAGGTTAGCTTCCTCCTCTCTCCCTTGGGTGCCCTGGGTGCGTCTCTCACACCTTCCTGTTGACGTGGCTCCATTTTTGTTTTAGTAGTCATTGACTAGAGAAAAAAGAGCCAATGTACAGTATTGTTTATTGGGATTATTATTATTGTTATTATTATTATTGTTATTATCATTATTGTTATATTGTTGTTGCTGTTGTTATACTGTTGACAGCTGCATGGATCACACTGGGATTTGTCCAAATTTCTAATCAGTTTTTCCTCTTGCACCTCTGCAGGGGCAGGAGATTTTCTGGCCCTGCTCTCCATGGGTGAGGCAGGACACCGAGGAAGGGAATCTGGATCAACAGAGTCATGGCGTGCTCTGCCTGCAATACCCTTGCTCCTCCTCTCCATCAGAACCAGGAATGAAGGTTTACAGCCTGGTCAGCTCTGCCTTGGAAGGAGCACAGCTGATACTCAGAAAGAAGGGTAAATGATTTCTTTTGCACAAAATTAATTGAAAATGCAGGGAAAGGACCAGAAAGAAAGGATAGGCAAAGGTGATGAAATTTATTAGCATTTTGGGATGTGGAATTTGCCTAATCAGGAAGTTAAATGGTTGGGGCAAGGCAGAGGCTGAGTTGAGAGATCAGTGTTTTTCCAGCTTTGTGTATTGCCACTATGGAGTTATGGAGGCAATAGGTGTGGAAGAACTGGCAGTACTGACTTTCACTGACAAAATCAAAACCAAAAAGAAACCTCTTACAAAAGCTAAACCTTGATCCCTACCTCCCCTTCACCCCTCTCTTAGATCACTAACTATCAGTCGCAGCTACTCCAGGCTCAAAGGGGAAGATACTGATCTAGGGCAACTCTTACTCCTCTGGGAAATTTATTAAACTAATGCCTTTATTAATCAAAATATTTGAACAAGTGTTAGGGTGGTTTCCTCCCTCTTTCAGAGGTCTGCTGCTGGCAGCTGTAACACAGAAGAAGAAAGTGGCGGCACCATTTCTCTTCTCTCCTGTCCCCCCTGTGTGAAGTGACCCCCAATGAAGGGCAGACTGAGCTTTAGAACAGGTTATTTTGTTCACCCTCGGAATTGAAAGCAAACACTGCTGAGCCTCCTTTGATGCCAGCTGACCTGAATCAAAGCTCTCAGACCCCAAGCTGATAATGTTTACCAGATGCGACAGTGAAGAAGGGTTTCCAATCTAGCTTCTCCTTGCTGAGCATCCGTACTGAAATTGAAGTGCAAGGGCAGGAGTTTGGTAGCTGGCTGCTGTGACAGAAAGCTTGAAGAGGGGAAAAAGCAAATAGAACATAAAGTGATGATCTTTCTGCATAACCCAATACATTCAGGTATTGGTACATGACTAACAGCATGTAAAATTCCAGGTGAGTGCAAGAGGCCCCGTTGCAGGTTCTGCAGTGTTGGGGCTGCCCTGCAGCTGGATCTGTAGTAACAGGGTTTGCCATTTGGTGGAGTGGGGTGTGCTCTGTGGAGCAAATACGCATTGGCAGAAAGGCAGAGCTGAGTGAATGGAAGGAGCAGCAAGAGAAATGTTACTGGTTTTGCTGACAGAAGCAGAAGAAAATGGAAATTGTCACCTGAGGGACTCTCAGCAGCTGATACAGGCACTGGCAGGGCTTGACAGCGCTGGGGACGCAGTTACCTCTGTCATCTGCCGCAGGGAGAGCAAGAGAGACAGTGACAGCTACCCGATCACCACCTGTCAAATAAAACAATGATGTGATGCAGATATTACTTCATAACCTGTAATCATTGTCTCAGAGTCCAGTTCTTCCTGCAGCTCTGCAACGGCAGATCAGGGGCACCTTGGTATGGCGGGGAGGAATGAAGTTGTCTTAGGAGAAAAGCAAAGAAATGCACACAGATGCCTGGCTTCCAGAGGCGCAATCTGTTAGACGAGCGCTTCAGCTGAGCCTATTGAGAAGGGGAGAATGAGAAGGAAGGGGGCAAAATATGTTCATGTTTCAGAGGCCCAGCTGCCCAAAGCAAGCCCAGACAAAAGGTGCTGTTGTCCCATTGCTGGATATAGCAGCAAGACGAAGCATTCAGGGCAGCGGGAGCGAGCTAAGCATCGCACGACAGGACACGGCTACCCTTGTGACACCTACAGTGCTGTACGTAAAGCTTCATATAAGACGCAGAAAAATATGAAACAAAAAACCCCAAAAACTCCAGCTCTCACAACTCGCTGCGATTCCTTGTGCCGTGGGGTTGTGCCCGTGAGCCCAGGATGCAGCAGCTCTCCAGCCAAGCAGTCACACCAGTTCTCCAGGGTTCGTGGGAATGCATCGGCCATCCTGGGAGATGAACTCCTTCAGAAACTGCCTTAAAAAGCAGCAGTGGGCTGAGGGCAGAGGAAGCAGCCAAAAGATGTAACACTGAGCTGAAATCCTCCAGGCTCCTGCAGTGAGCAGGGGAGCAGGGGGGTGCTGCTCCTGTGAAACAAAGGTTGGTGAGTGTGGCCAGCATGGGGTAGCACATCCCCCAGCTTGTCCGAGGTTCAGGACAGCAGCAGGACATCTGGCACGGCTGCACATCCTGCATCCGGCGAGGGGGAACATTACACAGGGCTGGATCTGAGTCCACAGGGACGGTCTCCCATCCCCCTCATCCTCTGGCCTTTTCTCTGTGTGCCAATTGCTGTTTAATTGCCATCCCCGAGAGACCGCGTTAGGATAGTTTGACCCGGACTAAGGCATCTCATCTGTCTTTGCTTTTTAAAGAATTGGGGCACAACCGCATCGTGTGGCCAGAGGGCTTTGTGCTGCCCTTCTTTGCCCCAGGCGTCGCTGTCTTTGACAAATCGCCAGCTTGGTCTCAGCTCCTTAGGCCTCTCTGGGTGTGACAGGGGGCAGGCCGAAGAGCACTGCACAGGATGTGTGCAGTCCCTCCAGAGCTCAAAGCAGCTACTGCATGGTGACTGGTCTCCACCAGCTGCCAGAACTGCATCGGCTGCCTTGCAGCTGCTGGGCTGCCTTGCAGCTCCTTCACCGCCCCTGCCCTGTGTATCTTGGACATACAGGGGCCGTAGCCTCTTCCCTGGCACTGGTCCCACCTGAATCCTACAGCCTGCTACCAAAGATGTTTTTCCCTCTGTTATTCTGCAGTCTCTTTGCCTGAGCAGGACCTTGACACTTCAGGATTCAAGGAATAAATGACACATAAATAAAAAGCGTATGTGACAGTGTCATTCACATGTTCTTTGGCAGGAGTGAGTGACAGAACCCATGTCTCCTCAGTAGGTGTCACCCCTTGTCCCCCAGGACCCTGCCTTCTCTGCTCCCCACTTCATCACAGAGCTGATGAAACATCAGTGTGATGTCCAAGCCAAAACCCATTCAGGTCCAAGTTTTTGTTCTTCCCAGCTCCCTTGGTGCATCTTGCTGCAGCCCTCCACATCCAAGATGGAAGACAAACGATGGAGTACAAGGGGTCCACTGCTGTCAATATATTGCCTGACTCCTAATATGCAGGCAAGAGAGAAGGTCAAGGCTCTCCGTGTCTGATCCTGAATCCTGGGGTGCAGCCTGCCTGGCCTGCCTGTGCTTTATAAGAATTCTGTAAGGATTTCAGCCCTAAGTTCTCTATAAGCCTGACGCAAATCCACCCCACCCCTTCCCAGTCTGTACAGTGCCTTTGCTTTAGTCTCTGACTGGAGTTCAAAGTGAGGCACCGGCTGTCCCAGACAGGAAAGTTGGGGCTTGGAGCTGGCACAGGTTTAGGTTTGGGCAGCATAGGTGTGTGGGTGCACCTGCCTCCTACCTCCCCTCCACCTCCTAAGTGTCTGAGCGGTGCTGCTGGTGTGGAGTCTGCAGCCTTTTTTGCTCCCAAATCATCCTGGCACAGAGCTGCCTCCCAACAGCAGCAGTCTTAAAGATGACAGGTATTTAAATATTATTTAGCATGTGGTTTACATGGTGTCTAGTCTTTGCTTCAAAGAGCATTGTATAGGAACAGTACCAGCAAGTCACGTTTTTATTGAAGTCCTTGAAGAGCTGGAATCCCGACTGCTCAAAAGTAAACCAAATGGCTGATGAGAGGCAGAGCCATGTGTCGTCGACACAGGTAAGCAGCCAGGCATCTGCTTTAACAAGGCGTGTTTAAAGGCCCCCGGTGAGCACACCCTTGCTGAAGTTCCTATCAAAAGGAAATTCAGTCTCAGGAGGATTTGATTTGGTTTTTTATTTTTTTTACCCTGTGAAGTTTTCCAGCCATATGTTGCAAGTCTCAACATTCGTGTCTGAATCATTTATTTTTAATAGGTAAATATCTCCCTTCTGTCTCTCCTTTATCCAGGCTTCCTTAGTGGGACCAGAACAAAATGATAAAAATATTAAAAAAAAAAAAAAGAGAGTAAGGAAAGGGCTTCCCTGCCTTGCTCCTAGGATTTGTGGAAGCTTTCTTTGAGAAGCCTCTCCAGAAGGGGATGGTGGCTGTGCTTGCCCCGTCCCATGAGGCAGCTTGAGGAAGCACCACTCCTCACCGCCTCGGTACACATCACGAGGCTGCTGGCAAAGTGCCCTGCTGAAGCCAGGGGGAAGTGTCCCAAAAATGGCATTTATGCAATAATATGCTCATGTTACAAGATAAGTGTCCAGCAAAGTTCGATGTGGTTTGCTTTCTGCTGGCTGTATTGCAGCACTTTTGGAAATGATATTTCATCACTTCAGTGGTCCCGTCATTCTCCGAGTTGTCTGCAATCACCTCTTGCAAGCTGGAAATGAAACCATGCTTTCTATCTCTCCTTTTATCTCAGGGAAGAAAATCACACAGACATGTCCATGCCTGGATGGGTGTGGTTCTTCAAATGTGTCACCTGTTTGGTTGCTATGTGCTCCGCATTGCGCCCGGCCTCCTCCTGATCCTTTAACGGGTCTCTGCCATTTTAGGGCTAAGACATCCTTCCAGACAAAAGCAACGGCTCCAACCTGATGTATTTGATCCAAGCTTCAGAGTGACATGAGCAGTGGTGTTTTGTGCACTGCTTGGTTTGAAGAACTGGCCATGTAAGTGGCCTGAATTATGTGCTGCAATTGTGTTCTCTGCAGCAATGCCATGTGCACTAGGGTATGTGAGCGAGCGGATGCATCCAACTTTTAAAGATTTTTTAATAGGCAACTTAGGCAGTCTTTGTCTCAACATGAGGATTTTCTACTTTACTGGTTTATTTTTGGAAGGGCTGGCTGCAGGGGAAGGATTAGTGTTAATAGAAGCATGCATTCTCATCTGTGAAAGTAACTTTTCAGAAGTACGAGAGAACGTTGCGCTGTTATACTTAAATCTATACATGTTTTGCTGACTTGGAAGTTGGTACCGCATTTCAAAGAGTAACTCACTAAGCCTCATTGGTGTCCTTTATCTTTTGATGTTTAAGAAGCTTTTCTTTCCAAATTCCCCTTTTCTTTCAAAGCACTTCAATGAAAGTCTTTTCTTGCCCACCTTCAGAACGGCACGTAGCATCCTTCTATTCAAACTGATTTCTCTTATGTATTCTCTTGACTAGAGGCAGATCATAAATTTGCCCTAATTTCATAGCTGGTGTTTTTCCTTATTGTTCAGTTCTTCCTTTTCCCGAGACTTTTATTTCAGCTTGTGGTGGTTTGACCCTGGCTGGAGGCCAGATTCCCACCAAAGTTGCTCTATCACTCCCCCTTAGCTGGACAGGGGAGAAAATACACATTGAGAGGCTTTGGAGTTGAGATAAGGACAGGGAGGGATCTTTCCACCATTAGTGTAATTGGTAAAACAGACTTGACACAGAAGAAAGGACAGAAAACTAATTTATTATACTACATGACACATACTGAGAAACCAGAGTCGAATGATGAGAAGTACAAACAGCTCTTAAAACACCACCCCCCGCCCCTCCCTTCTCTGCAGACTTCACTCTGTTCATGATTTTCTCTTCCTCGNTCTTTCTGCGGACTGCAGGTTCTGCCAGGGGCTTGCTCCAATGTAGGTCACAGATTCTCCCATATGCCTCCCCCTACTCTATGGTGGGCTCCTGCCCACCCCACGTGCCTCTCCACAGGCTGCAAGAGGGGTCTCTTAGTCCTCCATGGGCTGCAGGGGGACACCTGCCCCACCATGGTATTCTCCACAGGCTGGAGGGAATCTTCTCTCAGCACTTCCTCCTCCCCCCTTCACTGACCTTGGCATCTAAAAAGTTTCTTACATCTTCTCACTCACTTCTCTGGTGGCAAAAGGCAGTTGTTTGGGTTTTTCTCTCTCTAAAATGGAATTCCCAGAGGTGCTGTGACCGGTGCTGATTGGCCCAGGTGGCTTGACAGCAACAGGGTTTGGGAGTTTGGCCTTGGGACCCTATTTGGTATTTACTTTGTTGGACCCTTAAGAAGCTTCTAGCTGCTTCTTAATGAAGCCACATTGCAAAACCAGCACACACTCTAATAAAATAATGTATGTATTGGGATATCATCATCCCTCTGAAAGTAAACTATGGTTGCCTACCACTACAGTAAGGACATTAAGTGTATCAACTGGAAGTAGAATCAACTGATTCCTTGCTGACATTTCATCAAGCCATCTGGACATTTTGTTTTTTATTTCCTTTCTCAACTACTACTACTTACATGTTCAAATGCAAAATGTGTGTTTAAAAATAAAAAGTGAAGGGTCAAACTCTGACCTTGTCTTCTGTGGGAACTGCACTGATGTGATGCTTAAGAGCATGTTCTGGTCAAAATTCCACAGTAGAAAGAAGAGTGGTTTTATTTAGTTTTGGCTCATTGAAGGGGGCAGCAAAGGATAAAGGGTAAAAGACCCACTTATGTCTTGTAAGGCTTTAAAACAAACTGTCTTCAGTGACAGTTCTGGGACTTCATTTTTTTATTTTGCTTCTTCTATCTTTTTGTCACCAAAGCTGTGTGCAGGAAAATAGGATTATTATTCATTTTAAAGAAGTCCTCTGCTCCTGGTTCATCTCTATCTCTCTCTCTCTCTCATTATTTTCTGTTTGTGACATCAGAATTGTTGCTGTGGAAGTGTTTATCATCTCAAAAATAGAAGAACATGACATCATGCAGGAAAATAATAGCAGGAGCTGAGAAACTTTTAAAGGTGCCCTGGTTTTTACTTTTTATTTTCTTATGCTCTGACTTGAACTGTATTTCCCTGAATAAATTAATTAATCAGGCAATACACCTCCTACCTACTGCACCGCTTGCAATGACTTTCCAGAGCTTTCATGTTTCAGTATGAGATTATCAGCAATGTCTCAAGATTTAACTTGCAAATCAGGGTTAATCACAAAAATGCAACTTGATCCTCAAATGCAGATTCCCTGGAAAAATGTTCTGTTGACTGTGACTCCTGCCAAGTTAGCATAAAGATTAATTAATTCCATGTTCCTGATGGTCATTTGTAGGACCCAGGGCACATTGCATCTTCATTTGATACTCAGTTTAGCTGTGGGGTATAGGGAACCTTTGGATAAGATGCCATGCTTGGTGTTCCTCTTCCTTCTTTTTCCTTTGACAGATTTCATACTCTGGTGTGGTCCTACAGTGTTAGAACCCATATTGCTACCTTTCTGTGGCACTTTGAGGTGGCTGTTTGGTGCTCTATTTCTGCACCATGGATTAAAGAAGTGTTTTGTAGCAAAGCAAAGAAGGGGTGTCGATTACATGGTTGCCTGTGGCTGCCCAGGACTGAATTTAATGACTCAAGAGTTGCATTACTGGTACTAGTTGTTGAGACTGAGCTCATAGGAGAACCTGGACTATCTCCCTGCAAAATGCTTTACTTGCATCCAAGCCTGGGTTGGGAGTAGCACTCTTGTAAAGAGCTCCGAATGTGATGAGTTACCCACAGGAAGGAGGTGAGGAAGAAGTTCCCGAAGTCCACACCCTTCATTGATTTGAAGCCTTTGGACTCCTGTACTCTTCGGAATTTATTTCTTTTGCAGAGAAAGGCTCTCTCATTCACCCTGCACCAGTGGATTCTCTTTGCTTATCACATTCCTGAACCTGCCTGAGGCCTTTGGGTGCTTTAACCATGAAACAGCAGTTCAAGAAACAACAGGAAAGACTTTTGGTAGACACCAAAGTCCTGCAGACCCAGTCCCTTCCTTATTCATTGAAATGGTTTGCTGCAGAATTTGGCTGAACCTGTTGTGGGATGAATTCTTCACACCTGTGGGGTTTTTCTCTGGGGTTCTGGAGGCTTTTGCACAGTTCTTATATTCACCTCTTTGCCCCTGCCCATCTGTCTGTCACATCTGTTTCAGCAGGTGGGGCCAGGCAGTCTCTCAGACAGGCAATGTGTAGAAGAAATGGAATCCCATTTGTCCCCCATCCCAGACATGTAATGAATCTGCACGGCTGTGTTACCATGCTGGCCAGGAGAACTGGAGAGGAAACAATCAGGGTACCCACAGGGCCTAAGGGAGAGGTACCCAAGCAGCAGTTCAAGTCTTCATCATGGATTCACATGGCCAAAGGGTCTGAAGGGAGCTTTAATCATGGCAGACAAGACACAACTGTCACAACACCCTACCAGCATCTCTGTGTGACCTAGTGGCTTTTCTGAAAAGGAGAACACATAGGACCATGGTGCTGGCTTCCCAAGGTGGGCCTAGGGGAAAGATCCATGTTGGTGTCATGGTGATGAGCCCTGTTTGGCTTCTGGATTGAGTTATAAGCAAGAGAAGAAAATATAAGGCAAAATGTTGACGTAGCAGTTTTAGAGGGCTGCCTCAGAGAAACCTTAGAAAAAAACAGTAACTAAATGCACATGGAATAATGGGAAATAGAAGATTTAGAAAATAACAATTTTTATGTGGAGATAAGGAGATGCCAGTAGATGTGATTTAACAATGGGAACTTTATCCTCGTCTTTTTATTTAATAGAAAAGCTGATTACATTCTTTTTCATATGAAAAATTAAACCAACAGCTGAGAAGAAGGGAATGGTAAATTGTTAGCTGCCGATTTAGAAACACGGGAGCTACAAGGAGTTATTCCAAACACATTTCTTGGTCTTGCCCACTAACTCGTAACTCAAGTGGAATAGCTAATGAATTCTGAAATGTGCAAGTGCATTTCCCAGCACCTCCTGTGATCGATCACTCTACAGGGAGACGATTAATTTATCAGAATTAGAAATTCTTGATAGGGCTGTTTCACAGTTCCTCTACTGTTAGAGAGAAAAACAAAACTAGGAATTAAAGAAAAAGGAGAATTTCTCCCAAAAAATGGCTCTCCAGCTGAATAAGATTGAACCTATCGTGATAATGGAATTACTTTGTCCTTGGTGAGAAAGCTGTTGAGCTCAGAAGGTAAGCACCACAGAAAGACACCTATGAGCTCTCCATGTAGAGCACTGCTAAATGTTCAGTGCCAGGTCTCGGCACTTCCTCCTCAGCCGTTCAGCCACTCTTTGGAGAACCACCTTTATTTTAAACTTGTTGGCTCACTGATAACCTGCTGAGGTTTGGTTTCACTGAACACATGGACACAGGTATTGGACATCTGACACCCTCTGCAGGTTGGTGTCACCCTTAGGAGGTGTTGATGGTGATGATCCCCACAGCAGCCCCTGACAGGAAATGTGAATTTTCTCCTCAGCTCTGGCAGAGTGGAAGACACCAGGCCTGAGGCCATGGATGATGGCTGTGGGGGTCTGACGTTTCACAAACTCCAGCAGCCACTGGGTACACATTCACCTGTAAAACCTGATGTCTTCATGGATGCTTATCTGGAGCTCAGCATAATGGGACCCTGAGTTTGGGGCTTGTGAGTGCTACTGCAATGTAAACACTAGAAAATGACTCGTAAAAGTAAGAACAGGAAAATAAACCAAACAAAAGCTCTACTGAAATCAGTGAGGCCTTTCTTTTGAGCCCATTAGGACTTTGATTTGGCTCTTGGGAAAAATTATTCTTTCCCACGAAAGAAAACCTCAAAGTATGTTTGTTGTTCCAGTATTCAAGTATGGGACTCTGCCACGTTTTCTTTGCATAATGAAGAGTTATAGACTTATTCCTAATCAGTTAACAACAAGGAGTGGAGAAATGATCCTACACACTAGGCATTATCTTATAGATAATAAAACCCAGATGACGTTTCAGGAAGGACTTTGAAATCCTTTCTCCTTAGATAAGCTATCATCTGCTCTACAAGCAAAATTGTTCTGACTATATCCACACCCCTCCCTCACCATTGTTTTCATTAATACAATCATTTGCATAAAACCCAAGACTCTTATTTCTGAAAACTTCATATTCTCCTGCTGCTTGTTTCCCACCCCCAAAGTTTTTTCTCTCTGTTAGAAACCTGATAAATCACTTCCACTGAGCTCAATTATGGTATCACCAACACAGTTTTATCGCTTTTGGTGATAAGGAATAAGCAGCAGACACAGCCACAAAACCTGCAGGAATACAGATTATGTTTCTATGTCATTTGCTCCATTAACAGCGTGTACGGCGTGTTTGGGGGCGGGGGGGGGGGAAGGAACAAAAAGACGACATGATAGAAAGAGATTATATTCTTTACCTACCTCAGATGATTATGGCCGAGGTAATACATCAATTATGATCCTCGGGTAGGGCCTTCTGAGGCCACTGGAAGGGCTTTCATCCACTTCCATGAGTTTCAGATAGGACTACATGTTTGGAGTGAAGCAGAGCACCGCTATGGAATCAACACTGAAACACCTTGGCAAGGAAAAAAAAAACCAAAAAACAAAAGGCAGCAAGTGGGAAAATAAAAAGGCTGCAGGCCTTTTTGCTGACTTGGATACGAAGGTTCACAGCAGACTCTGGTGAAGCTGAACCAGATCCGTATCTAAATGGAAATAAGGAAACTACTACATCTGAATGAGATTTTGCTGATCCAGTCTAATTAGACCGGTAAATTTTCAGGTACTTTAGTAATTTCATTTTAGAAGTGAATTGTTTCTAAATAAGCTGCTGAGATTTACCTTTGTCATGAGGATCAGCAGTCTTGTCTTCTACACACAAGAGTCTGGACCACCGGAAAGAGATTTGAAGAAGAAGAAACCCATGTTCAAGTATAGCCAAGATGGGTGGTAAGAAAAAATAAAAATAATTTTAACCCGCAAAATTTCATCTAAAAACTAAATCATCAACTGATATGATCTATGTTATGATCTGAGTGCTGCAAAATAAAATATATGGTGGAAAGTTAGTGGACAATTCTGTGGTGATAATGACAGGTTATGGAGAAAGAATAATGCCTGGTTAATAACCACTATGCAAAACAAGTCTAAATATTTCTGAATTAGAGGCAAATTTCAGCTTGGAAAATATCCTGTAAGACAGGAGGGTCTGTCTCAGAAGGCTGTGAGAGTGGCCATGAGTGACCTCATTGATGTGAGGTTCCTAGTTTCCCAATGCTGCACAGGAAGAGGGGCATCAAACAGAAGCAGGCACATGGCTGTGCCTCTAAGCAGCACGGGAAGACCACTTCTGGCATGAGATGCCCAGTTCTGGGGTCCTGAGGATGAGGAAATACTGGTGAGACTCCACAGGAGGACAGTCAGGGTGACCCTGCAGACCCAGCCTTCCCAGGTGGGACTTCAGGTAGGCTGATTTTCTTTCTGGGAAGGAAGCTGAGCAGTGACTTCTGTTCTTACATATAGAAAAATATGTCTGATAAGGGAATGGTGGGGCGATATAATGTTGCAGACAAGGGGATTACAAGATCTGGTGGGTAGAAATTGAAGTCAGACCAATTCAACCTTGACACAAGATGTAATTTCCTATTGCTAAAGCTAATGGGATGTCAGAGTGCCGGAACAGAGAAGGAGGAGGGCTCCATCCATGACTACACTAGGCACCTCTATCAATTGATGATAACACATGCCCTTTACAAAATGCTGCTCTCCTAAAATCAACTTCCCATAATCGGTACAAAGTCACGGAGGGGCAAGTAGACAAGAGACAGCAAGCTACAGCAAGAGGATGCAGAGGGAAAATGGGACAGAGGAGATTCAGGCATGGACACACACGTATTGTTTCCACTGCTGCAGATGGCTGTAGAGATGAAAATATGATGATTTCTCCATTTGTTGTCTCCTTCCTCCACAGGCTGTCTCCTTGCTCTTCGCAGGAGAGGCTGGGGAGTGCTCCATGGCTGGGTAGTGTTAGCATGTGCTGGTAAGGCTCTTAGTACAACAAACCTCCGTGCATCCTGGCTCTGTGAGGTTGTCCAAGGAGCTCTGGAGGGATGTTTTTGTCCTGAAAGAATCACAGAATTGTAGGGGTTGGAAGGGACCTCAAGAGATCATTGAGTCCAACCCTCCTGCCAAAGCAGATTCCCTAGATCAGGTCACACAGGTAGGCGTCCAGATGGATCTTGAATGTCTCCAGAGAAGGAGACTCCGCAACCCCCCTGGGCAGCCTGTCCCAGCTCTCTGTCACCCTCACCATGAAGAAGTTTTTTCTCACATCTGTGTGGAACCTCCTGTGGTCCGACTTGTGGCCATTGCCCCTTGTCCTGTCCCCACAGGCCACTGAAAAGAGATTGGCCATCTCCCTTTGTCTCCCACACTTCAGATATTTATGAACATTGATCAGATCCCCTCTCAGTCTTCTTTTCTTGAGGCTGAACATCCCCACTAAACAACTAGATACATATTTCAGACAAAGACAGAAAGACAAAATATAGCTCCAACCAGACACATTAAATCTGAACAGGACAGATCAGAGCACACCTAGGCAATCCTGTGGTGCTGGGAGATGGTATTGAGACCTCTTTTACATTTAATTTAGCCCATAACCAGAATCAGAATTAGACCTTTGGGTAACATCTGCTGGTGTCCACCACACCAAGACCACCACACAGACCACCTGCTACTGTGGTGTCCCACAGGCTCTGGACCAGCTGCTGGAGCTCAGACTTTTCTTGTGTCTCAGAAGAGGAGACGGCCAATGTGATGCTGTGTCCTGGAAGAGGCAGGAAGGGCTTCTTGGCCTTCAACTGTCTGAACACAGAGCAGAAATGAAAAGCTGTTGGTAGATGACTGAGCTCCTCCGATTTCCTGCTGAGCCTGGATGCAGCCCTTTAATTAGGGGAAGTTAATTACATTTGACAGAGGAAAAGAGGTTGTCAAGTACTATGGGAGAAAATCTTTTTGATTCAGCAGAAAACATTTTAACCTCAGGTGTCCTGTAGGCAGCAGGCACAGATAGGAAGCCGGCATGCCTGGGAGTGCGATGTGGTGTCTTTTCAGTAGCATTTCCCCTTCGCTGGGGATGTGTCCTATTTGGACAGTGGCCGAAAGATGTGAGATGAAAGGCTGCCGAGGCGGAGGTTTTGTACCAGCCAGCTGCATCCCACCATCCTGCTGCATCAGAGGCGGGGGCTTCCGGGGCACGTTTAGGCTGGCGTTGGACCTGAAGAAGGCTTAGGACATGTGAAACCTCTTGACTTATTTGCTTATCAAAGGATTTGGTCTGAGCTTCACAGAAAACGCTGGCATGGGCTGAGGGCAGGAGGACATCCAGGAGGAACCCCCGGGCTCCTCGGTTCCCGGACCTCTTTGAAAAATTTCCTCTCCCCTCCTGCCCCTGGGGGGCTGAGACCACCTCAGGGTGCTTGCTTGTGACTTATTTCATAATGGGGTGAAATAATCGTGATACCTCATAACTTAAACTCCAGTGATTAGCGTTAACGTGGAGCCCGAAGAGCTGGCGATCGCAAACGGTTAACTAACAAGTGTTTACGGTGCCTTGTGATAGTTGCTGGCACTAAGACAAGGGCAGTAAAAAGTGGATTAGATGAAGATAAATGTGAGACACAGGCAGAGACAAGTACTCCAGCAGATGTGTGTGGAAATTAATGGGGTGGCGATAATAACAAACTCTGGTTCGCCACGCAGTAAATGTGCCTCTTGGTAATTGGTTTCCAGTGGGATACCAACCGGGCAGGCAGGAGGCAGAAACCTGAATGGGGTGACATCTCTGCACTGGATAGACACTGAATAGCTCATAAAAAGAGAGATGGAAAAGTTGAGTTTGCTTTGTCCCCTGCGGTGTGTCCCCCACTCCCCTGCTCCAAATTTTAATTTCTGGATTTGGTCTCTTGAAACATAAATCCGCAGGCTACCAGGTGTTGATATCTCCAGACTTGAGGCTGGTGGTCAGCAGATCTTGGTCACATTCCAACTTCTGCCGCAGATATCCCATCTGACGTGGGGTGGAGGGTCACTACAGGCCCCACGTGTCCCCTCATCTACCCAACTGGGATGCAAAAACTTCCACACAGCACAGCACTTCCCCAGATGTGTTGTTGAACTTCATGTGTTTATGTTTGTGAAGGGAACACAGGATGAAAGGCATTACAGAAATGCAAGATATGATTTGTTATGATTTAGAAGCCGTTCTGTTTCAGCAGTGCTACTTTCAAATATTTGCCCCCTGAAGGCATTGCCAGATAAAGTCTCAAGCCCCACTTTTCCTTTTTTAAAGAAACAAGAGCCGTGTCCAAACCTTTCCAAGAGGGGTCTTTGAGCTGCCTGTGTGATGGCAGGGACCAGGCTGTGGCTGCACTGCCATGGAGGCACAAGAAGCAGGCCCTGCGCTCACCTTTCCCCCCGTACCCATGGATGCTTCACCCCACACATCCATCCTCACAACCCAGGTAGCTCAAACCCAGCCAGAGTTTCATTTGCATCCACCCTTGGCACTGGGTGGACCCAGGAGAGAGGGAGTGACTGGCGGGGGAAATCATGAGGCTGGCAGGGTTGTTATTGCAGATGCCTTGGTAGAATCATCAGCTGCGTGCAGCATCAGTGTAGGGCTGCAACGCAGTTTCCTTGGCAAGGAGATCCTTCCGAAGAGTCCTGATCCTCCATCCTCTTCATCACTGTTTGCTGCTGCTGCCTGAATGGTGCGGCTAAAACTGTGAGGCAGCTCCGTGCACTGGGGGCTGTAGGGATCTCCTGCTTAACCGGAGAAAAATGGAGGATTTCCTTTGCTTGCTTTGCTTTGAGGAAGGGTTGTTGTTTGATTTGGTTTTTGGTTGTGGTTTTTTTTTTTGGGGGGTCATTTTGGAGAAGCTGATCCCAGAGAAGTGGTGTAAATGCATTTCCCAGCAGAATGGAGGTCGAGGAGATGAAATTCAGCTTGGGAAGGACCTGACTCACTAAGCCAACACTGCCATGGTGCAAAGATTGTAAATGCGTGTGGATCTCAGGTTGTAGCAGGGAAGGGAGAGAAGGAAGAGGAAAGGGAAGATGGGAAGCCCGGAGGGTGGTGTCATCACTGGGGTAACTCTAAGAAGGACCTGTCCCATCACTGGCATTTCTGTGTCCGTGTGGCTTGAGCGACATTGGGTGAGGGTGAGAATAAATACTGCGGGACCTCCCTGAGCACCTGTTAAAATCATGTAATTTGAAAAAGCAAGGGGCACTAAAGACAAAGAAAATGGAATGTATAGATTTATGTGTCACATCCTAACATAAATTTGACACGTTCCACTTCCAGCAAGCGCCTCACTGCTCGAAGGATGGTTTTCCCTGCTGAGAGTTCTGGCCACGCATGACAGCACTGCTCAGATACTCTGTCCCCAGGCCCCTCTTTCCTGGCCTCCCTGAGTTCAGCCACATCAGTCCTGGGCTCTCTTGCCCCAGGCTTGGGCAATGAGGGGCCAGCAGCAGAGTGCTGTGGCCAAAGCCCCCAAAAGCGGCGAGCGGGGACCTGCCCGCTCCAGACGACCGACTGTTTAGCCCAACCGAATACGTCTAATTTTCTCAGTCACCGCTTCTTGCACACATGACCTGTTAAAAGGATTAAATTAAAAGAATTCCCAGAGCTAATCTAGTGATGATATTATGAGAGACAGGAGCTCAAGCGTATCCCAGAGGTGGCTGATCGGGTTTCCTGGGATGTATTATTTATGGGGCCATCTGCTTTAGACAAGTATTGAAGTCTGCAGGGAAGGAGGATTTTGATGGAATTCTCTCATTTAACTGGGTCGGGGGAGACGGAGGGGGTTTGCAGATTCCCCCTCCCTCAAAAAAAAAAAAACAAACCACAAAATCCAGTGTAGCTATTTATGGAATAAATCTGTCAGGAGGTTACTTGTGTGCTGGTGCCTTCAACAAAACACTGCTCAGCCCTGAGAGCTCGCGTGTGACCTCACAGAAGGGCCATTCATAGCATGGTCATTGGAGTGAGGGAGAGGGATAACTGCGTGGTGCGGTCGGAGCTGTGGCTCCCGTGAAATACAGCCATACAAACAGAGCCGTGCCTGGAATGTGAGGGAGCAGCCAAAAGAGGCAGCTTCCGCAGGAGAACAGGAAGAATTCCCCCAAAATAGTGATGTTATTGTATAGCTCAGTAACTGCCTGATTTGTTGGCCCCAAATCGTGTAGGCCACATGAAGCAAAATCACAAATGTAAAAAAGAGAAACTGTCTCTCTTTCTGATTTGGGTCGATGTGCTATTTAAATAATATGGGTCAAGAGATCTGAAATAAAATGTCTTCATGAGCAGGATTTGTGTTCCTTCCCTTCTTGTCCGTCTCCCCTAATGCTAAAAGCAGCCACCTTCTGCTGACATTTCCCCATCTCAGTTGCATCATCAGATTTCTAAACATCTAAGCTTTGAATGTAAACCTTTACGTAGGAATTAGCTGGAAGCTACCTGTCAGTTTGCTGCCTGTTTTCCAGTAATTCAGACTAATGACTCGTCAACCCCTCTTCCTTTTTTTTTTTTCCCTTCTTCCATTTGCATCTGTCTAGAAGCAGCTTTCTGCTCCAGTTACTGGTTTAATAACACAAGGCTATCTACCGAGGGGAAATTCTCACCCAGTCTTACTTAATTTGTCTCATGACTATTTTCATAATCCTTATTTTCTCAGTTATTACAAAAATAAAAAAATAATTTAAAAAAATAGAATCTGGGCAACTGGCTGTGGATTTGTAGCGGTTAATTGGGGTACTGCTTCTCCTGGACACTGAATCTTCACAGGGAGGTCCCTCTGCAGGGAATTGGGCTTCCTTCTGATAAGTAGCTTGTGATAATGATCCATGTGCCAAATGTTCAGACAGGGAAATACAGCCTGCAGAAGGTGCCTGGGTCAGGCCATGTGCCAGGCTTGCTCTCACATTTCTGCTGTATCTTTCCAACGTAATTGCCCCCCCCCCACAAGCCACCCACTGCCCCCCTGGCTCTGGCATGCCCAAGGACCATCCAGCTCTTCTGGCTGGGGGATGGTGCGGTGAGACACGTCAGTCAGGAGGAGGGAGCAGCAAAGCTCCTCTGCAAGTGGCCTCTAGGCTCATCATCACAACCAGTCATCTGTAAGGGCTGATGGCAGCCCCTGCTCTCCGCCACCTGCAAAGTAAGGGTCAGCTCAGCAACTCGGGTGTATAGGGCAGAAGAGACCATGAAGCCCCAGTTGCAGGGTCACACCGGAATGTCTCTGTGCCTGCTGCGTAAGGCACCACGAGAGCAGCACCTTCAGAGACTGTAGCACCATGCTACAGTCTCAAAACTAGACCCAGCAAGGTGTGGGCAGTGCAGATCAGACTCAAACCCTCCTGAAGTGGGTACCTCTGCAGAAGCTTCTTCATTTTCCTGCAAGCCAGGCAGAAGAGCCATGAAAGCTCTGTAAGGAATACTGATGAGCAAGAGGCATGGTGACTTGCTGTTGTTCCATGGACAGCCCCGTTGTTCAAGTTCAGCTGCCCATTTCTGTGCCCTCCTTTGTCATACACTTGTTGAGTGCATGATTGCACTTGGCTCATGAAGCCAGTTAAGAGAGCAGCCCACCTCCATCGTTGCTGTATTAGTCTTCTGATGGCTCAGTGAAACAAACTGTCTGGGTGAAGAGATGCAATGTTGGGACCAAGGGACCATGAGCAATGGGAGCATCTCCTGTAAGGGACGAAAGGAGAAGAGAGGGTGTTTGTGGTGGTCAGGATAACTTGGTCACCTTAATGGTCCTCATCCCTGCCTGGTGCCCTCCTGTCCTGATCATTCAGTTAGGAGGATCAGGATGATCAGGTGAAGTGATGGGGAGGTTGTTTATTCCCTGGAAGCACTTGCAGTCAAAGCCCTTTTCCTGATCTGGATGACTGCATGACTGTAGGAAGAGCTGTGTGGGCAGACATAATGCTTTGGGAAGAAGCAGGGATTGCATCTCTGCTGTTAAAAAATATGTTCACTCCACGGACCCTCAGGGACCAGACTGGAACCTAAATTTTAGTTTTCTAAGATCTCTTCAAGTAAGTGCTGATGTCTCCTCTGATGTCAGTGAAGATTTAAAAAAAAAAAAAAAAACCAAAACAAAACAACCCACTTTTTGAAGCTTCCAGGTCCT
Source organism: Heliornis fulica (assembly GCA_013399135.1). NCBI lineage: Eukaryota > Metazoa > Chordata > Aves > Gruiformes > Heliornithidae > Heliornis > Heliornis fulica. The sequence continues at coordinate 415,129 of VXBZ01005238.1, read as the reverse complement.
GCTCTTTTAGGTTTAGATGCCTAGTCTAGGTGGACTGGGTTCTGCACAGTAAATGGTAAGCTGCAGCAGTGGTATTTTTGAGGTCTGCATGACCTTGTTGCTTCCAAGTGGTGGCAGTAAATACAGCCACGCTTCTCAGTACCCCTACATGACAGTGGATGTGTGACTGGTGCCTTTCAGTAAGCCCAGTATGGAGTGACCGAGCCCTTAGGGACTTCATGCAGCCGCTTCTTCATGGCACTGTATGTCCAGACATCCTGAGGTCACATCTATATCCACTGAACACCTGGATGTGTATCTTGTCTTGGCTGTTGTGGTGCTAAAAATGCATAATGTGCCTCCAAACTACAGTGGTGACTGCATCAAAAGTTTCTTTAAACCCACTGCAATTTCCTTGGGACAGTTGCAGTGTCGCTGGGACGCCCCGCTGAAACCAGACCTTTTCAGGACCCAGCTGCCACTCTCGTCGTCTGTCCCCGAAAAGATAGAGATTCAGATAAATTATTTTGATATTGCTGGTGCCAATTCTGATCATTCCTCCTGGAATATCCATAACAAGGGGTAAAACCCCCACCGTTTCGGGAGTAAAACACAACTTCGTTGCCGCAGCCCTGCGAGATTTTGAGCACAGCTAGCATTTACCGGGCCTGAGGGTCTTTAGGAGATGGGGGTCACTTCCTGCAGTAAGGTGAGCGTGCAGGTCCTGCCTTCTCCCCCTGGCCCTGCTGCTGACCCCAGGTGTGCCACCCCACCCCCCGCCCACCTCGGCGCAATTCCCGTGTGCCGGCTCTCAGCTCGGCTGCCCCTGTGGGTCCGGGCTCCCAGCACCTGCAAGGAATTACAGAGCACTCAAGCAGTCCCGGGCGCGGGTCGCTCCTCGCAGTGCAGCAGCCCCAGCAGCAGCAGCAGCAGGCCGAATTCCTTTCACATGAGAACACGGGTACATCTGCTTGCAATCATCTTTCTCCGGGCGCTCGGCCCGATGGAGCAGAAATGTGACTCCCCGCACTCGGTCCGAGGAGCGCTCTCTCGCTCGCTCGGCGGCCGCTTGCCGCCGGAGGGTTGGCGTTCGGGAGAGGCGGCGGCATAAACGCGCCTTTCACGCCCGGCATCCCCGGCAGTCCCGCGGCTCCCGTCGCTTCTCGCCCTGCTTGCGGGAGGCAAGACACGCTGAAATAAAGAGAAACTTGTTCTGTGGCAGGAAAGGTCATTTCTTCCAGCCAGGCGTTTGGGAAGGAGACGGGAAGCGTGTTATTTTCAAGGTAAACTGATAAAATATTTGCTTGCTGGAGGAAGGGGAGGAATGCCAAGAAACATGTCAGTGTTCTATAGAAAAAACTTGGTGTGGTGTCTTGCTTCTGCCCTGACTACATCGGCCGGGTGTCGTAAAGACACGTTTCAGCCTTCAGCGGTCTGTAGCCTTGTGCAGGGTGCTCTCCTTGCTGGAAGGATGCTCTTTGTCCATCTGTGCACATGGGGGTGTGTGTCTGTCTGTCTGTCTGTGTGTGCACAGGGGTGGGAATGCCCGCTCCGTAGTGGAGGAAATGGCTAAGAATATTATGAGTGAAGGGCAGCAAGTGGATGCAGAGGAATGTTAGCAGAGTCTCTGGTCATGATATCATTTGTTTCTTAATATCTTCTTCATTGCAGCAAGGAAACAACTAAAAGAAAACCTCTAGTTTAATGAAAGCCGCAGTTTGCAGCACAGACCCTGGTATGGTTTCTGTGCTTCTGTAGATTGGTTACGTTAAATTTCAGTACTTGTCTTTCATGCTGCTAAGCAAGAATGCCAAAAAAATAATTTACAGGTGCAATTAAGAGTGCCATGTTTGGGGAATTAAGGGAAAGCATTTTTAACAAATGCTGGCTAGACAATTCAGTAGCTCAGCCTGATTCTTCAAAGCAAGCTGAAAGCAGCGGCTGCCGTGTATTTCTAATCCCCAAATCTGATCATCAGTTAATATGTTTGTAAAGGCTGAGTTGCACACCCCCCCTCCCCTCCAAGACTTTTTCTGCTGTCTCATAGTCCAGATAACCTGAGGATTTAAGCCAGATTTGCTGAAGATGACATACGATGTACTCTGCCAGCACAGCAATGCAATTGTAGCGGCAGTGCCTGAGGGCACGCACGTTCCAGCTGGCCGCAGCATCCCTCCAGTGGGACTTATTAAAATGGTCAGAAGTGACTAGACGCCCCATCCCTGACTAATGCAGAGGTGTAGGAAAATGCTGTGCTAGCAGGCTGGGGACGGGGACTCGGGCAAGGCCCCTGCTGTGTGTTTGCTGTTTGATGGTTAAGTCAGGCATGGGCTCCTCCTTAACTCTTTGAACTGAATGCTTACCAAGACCTGATGAGGTCTTCTTTGTGGCCAAGATCTACCCTTGGCCTAAAACAAATGCCTTATGGAGAGGAGAGCTCATCTGAATAAGTCCAGCACAGGACACTTTAGAAATCAAAGTTTTTAATATATGAGCGGGGGTGGAAGAACATTGTGTGTCCCCTAACAGCTGGTGAGAGTGGTGAACAGGCACTGTTTAAAAAACCCACGGCATGCAGGGGTCTATTCCCTTGCACACGTGTCTAAACATTGCAGTCTATTGTCTGCGTTCACACAGCACTTCAAGGTGACTGCAGAATGACCTGTGCTAGTGCGTGAAGAACCAAGGGAAACATCTGTCATTAAAAAACAATCAGAAAACCCCATTTATTTAACATGGGCTGAAATACAGAAAGCCTCGCATGCTGTGTTTGCCTTGACTTGCTACAGGAAAGACTTAATGATGTACGGAAGGGTGGTCTGAGCAAAACCGTGCGAGGTCTGATAATTTCTGGGGCTGAATGTTCATTTGGATGTTGCATCACACCAATGCTCTGTAATAAATCCATTCCAGTATTATTTAGAGGTCTCACACTCAGTGCCTTGGGTTCTTCCTTTGTTCGGCTTCGTTCCCTGTGAATATTAATGCAGATATATGGAGATGAGAGGCTCTCCGATGATAGACACAGATGGGATGCCTTTAAGGCTGTGTCAGTGGCCTTTGAAAATATTTTTTTTAGATGTTTTGGTGGTTACTGAGAAAAGATTCTGAAACCCTTGAAGAGTTAACAGAACGTGGATGAAAGCTGGATTTTCAGTTATAGGAAGGACAAGCCCTTATGTCAGCCCGTCCCTGTGGCAGTCAGCCAGCCTGATGCTTGGGTCTCAAAGTAGCGCTGGGAAAATGCATATTGTTGCTACTCCACTTTGTGAGGGCTGTGTTTGCAGAGACTGTTCTGACCACTCGCCACACAGCTTTCATCCTCAGCAGGAGACACAAGTCTCTTACTTCTCAGAGTAAATATAACTTATCCAGACCTTACAGATTCGGGTCCCACTCTCACTCCTTGGTCATTCCCATCTGTTACTCCACCAGCCTTTACCTGCTCTGCTGCTTACCTGCAGCCCCTCTTCTCCTTGTAGCACTGTTACCCTTATTCAGGTATTGCCCACAGCCACTGCTGTGCAATTGATGGGAAATAGTTAGGCTGAAGGGAAAATGGTTAGCTGAAGGAAAGCTGCTTTGACTGACATTCTTTTTATACATTTGATGCTATCATTTTATCAGGGAATTTGTAAATGTAAAAACTCTGTGCTACAACCTGTCTTTTCCTTCCTTTTGCATCTGAGAGAGATGCATTGATTTTAAGGCTAGGAGACATCACTATGGGCTGACCACCTGCATAATTCAGATGCTCTGACATCCCTGTACAAACTCATGTTTCAGGATCAAGGAGAGCACTCGTGACAGAGACTGTTTTTTAGTAAGGAAAAAAAAATCTCCCCTTGATTAAGAAAGATCCGTATAGTTCATGACAACCTTTCTGAAGTTGTTCCGGTGTTGTCTGAGAAAAATGTCTCATATCTTACACGTGCTTGTTAACACCCATCTGATATTTTTCCTCAAGAGTTAAGACTCCAAGCCCATTACACATCCAGTTAGGTTATAAGCACTCTGGGAGCAAGGGTGCTTCGCTATCTGCTCGTACATCGCCCATGCACAGAACTCAAATATCAGTAAACAAAATCTACACATTTCATAACTGTAATTGCTCCTGTCACAAAGTCAGCCTCAGATCTTTTTGGATAATTTATTCCTGAAGCTGCTCGCATTATCCGGGAAGGGAAAAGGCAGATATGTTTTCCAATATGCTGCTATGCAGAGAATGTGCTTAGGTCTTTGGACAGTCCTAGTTTTTAAAGTTTATTTACATAGAAGAGGATTAGTTCTCTGTGTATGAGAGCTTATTTTTAAATGAAAATATGTGGTGTTTAAACAGAAACCAGAGTTGTGTATGGGAGAGAAACCTCCGATGAAATAAGAGGAGGTTGAATCTGTCCATAGTGAAACCAGAAATGGAGGTATGTTTCTCTTTTAGCCTGGCCGGGAGTTGTCTGTGCGCTTGCAGGGAAATCAATCTGTGCCTCGGGGAGCGGGATCTCTCCATGGCCAGGGGAGACCGATTGATTGCTTCACATATTGAGACTGCACGTTTGATGGTAACTGTATAGGAATGGGGAAAGCAGCAGAGATTTGAGGGGTTTGGATTCTTAACTAAAATATATACCTTACAACATATGCTCCTTTTTTCCAAATAAAAAGTCCTTTCACCACTATGCATTTCTCTCTTCTTTGAGAAATGTGTTTCTGTCCTTCCTCTCTAAACACTTCACTATGGCTTGTTTTAAGTACAAAATAAATTAAAAAGTCATGTAAGATTAGTACTATGGAAAAGCTTTTCTGTAGACACATTTAGTGTCTTTGCAATGATTCTGTTATTGGGTTATTTTGTCATGGGGTTGTTTTTTAGTGTAACCATATTTCTTATTAAACACCTAACCCAAATCTGATGACAAAAAACCCCAAACCATATACAGTGATCAAGGATAAAGCATTGACTTTCTTAAACCTAAAGCCAAGTGGTGTGTTTGAATGAACAGGACCAGGATTCTTCTTGTCCAGGTGCCTAAAATTTTCTCAGCAGTGGGCCAGGTGAGATCTCTGAAAACTGTGCTCCCACATCAGGTGCCATGTGCTTCAAAGTATGGCTGATCCATGCTCCCCCATTTTTCCCTTCACTGGAAAAAAAAAAAAGCAGCTGTCTGCTACCATCTCATGGCTGTGTCCCCATCCCTGGAGGTGTTTAAAAGACGTACATGTGGTGTTCAGGAGAAGGTTTTTTTTTTTTTTTACAGAACATTAGGAGTTGGAAGAGACCTCAAAAGATCACTTAGATTAGGTAACACAGGAATGTATCCAGATTGGTCTTGAACGTCTCCAGAGAAGGAGACCCCACAATCTCTCTGGGCAGCCTGTCCCAGTGATCCATCACCTCACAGTGAAAAGGTTTTTCCGTATATTCAGATGGAACTTCCTATGTTCCAGCTTGGACCTATTGTCCCTTGTCCTATCACTGGCCATTACTGAGAAGAGCCTGGATCCATCCTCCTGACCCTCACCCTTTACATATTTAGTGGTGGCCATGTAGTGTTAGGTTAATCGTTGGACTCCATGATCTTAAGCATCTTTTACCTTAATGATCCCACGACCTTACGATGACTGATGAACCAGTGATTGCTGACAGCCAAGTTATATCACATGCTGCACGCTGCCCCTGCATTAATCAACATGGAAAACGAAACCTTAAATGACCATCTTTTAGACAGTCAACCCAGTTATTACTTGAGTGAAAAATAAGCAAACTAATATCACTGCACAACCTTTTCTGATTTATCATATACCCATTACTGTGCTGGTGCCATTCCTGTAAGCAACACAAAGTCCTCAAAGGTTTGTCTGCTCATTTACTTACTCCTGCATGGCTAAACACTGGCCTGGACACACACGACAGAGATCAGCATCACCAGAGCATCACTGTGCAACTACCAGGTCCTCCACAGCTCCAGAGAATGTCCAGCTGACATGCATTAGACTTAACAATCACTGCCTCGCTGCTAATAATTACCAGGTGAGAGCATCTTTCCATTATGGCCATTAGGTGGTAACTTTACCTAATAGAAAGGCAGTTGCTGTTGTTCACTAAGGAAGAGCACTGCAGCTCTGCATCACGGGGAGTGAAGAGATGTTAAACCAGGAAAACATTGTTTAGAGACAAAGCAACTGCAGCCTTCTTTTAATGGCAGATCTTGTGAAAGGAGGAGAGTTTGGTAAAGTGGGTTTGGTAGAGGTGTTGTTGGTTTGGTAGAGGTAAGTGGTTAAATTACTCACCTCACCTTGAGGAATTACAGCCTCCAAGCTCCTACTTCTGAAGCATATTAGCTCTCTGGTTAAACTGTATATCTAGCATGGCCCAAATCTGAATGATCTGGCCCCAAAGCAGGTATGTCTTGCCCACCAGGTCATTCTCGATGGAGAGGAAACAGCACGCTGGAGATGATCGGCAGAGGCAGTGTGTTAGGTCCTGGGTGGTTCAGCCATCCCCAGTGGTAAGAGCTCCAAGGCCTAAGAGCAATTACTCCAATGCCTAGAAGAGCTAGCAGAGATTTCAGAGGCCTGTCTACATGAGTAAACATGGGCAGGTTCTTCTGCTTGGGTGAAGGAGAGCCAGTATCACTTCAGAAGTCGTGCAGCCTTATTAGCACAGACAGAGCTAATGGACCCTGCTGTGAGCTGGGTCAGGCCCTGTGCTGGCCTTTGAGATCAGAGCCCAGCGGTGTATCCCTCCACTGCACACAACCCCAGGAGAGCAAATTGCCGGGGATGAAATGCCTCCCGTTCCACGTCTCCGTATGAAGGCGTTTTGTGAGATCCAGGCGTAGCAGCAGCAGGCTGGTGTTTAATCTTGCTGAAATAAAGGGCTGTTATAATTAGAAATACATGTGCACACAAACTCTTGCAGGACGGATGCTTAAACGATCACAATGCTCCAAAAAAAAATAATCTCCCCTTGAATTTCCATACCCCTCTGCTGTGGTACTGGCCAGGTTGGCACTCAAGGCCTCTGAAGTCGCTGGCATCCGAGCACAGCCAGGTGTAGCACGGCCTCACACGCAGGACGATTAAAGATGTCCCCCTCTCCTGCAGCAGCAGCATGGAGTCACTTCGAAAAGCGCACTCTCCTGGGACCCCAGCGAACCATAAATCAGAGATGTAACCCGACATGGGATGAACAGAGGCACGGACTTGTTAACAGTCAGGGTCTAGGCAGGGAACTGGTGAGACTGGGACGTGCAGATACAAAGCGGAGCCAGCGAGAGCATCCGCAAAGCAGATCAAAAGAAGTGTAAGGTCACCCATGATAACATCAGGAAGACAAGTGAGGCTTCTGCTCCGATAACCTGAGGATCACGCTGCGAGCTGGGACGCGCCGTCTGTTATTAAGGCTCCCAGAGGCTCGTACTCAACCCCAGGAGAGAGCAGCCACCCGCTCACCGCTGCGGATGACTTTGCCGTATTTCGACCGTTTGGGCAGACGTTTTGCATGCCAGGGGCCTGCCTCAAGCACACTGGCTGTACTGCTCAAAATATCAGCCCATATGGATTCCTACCAGCCTCAGAAGGTTGGTGAGGGAAAAGTTGGTGGTTTTGTGGCACCAGGCCATGTTCCAGCTCCTGTGCTTTGAAGTAGAGGCTTCAACCTGAGCAAGGGGTGGCAGCAGCTCTCTGGGATGTGCCCCTTCTCCTTTCCCATGAATCGATCACAAAGTCGCTGATTTTTCTTGCAGGGACCAGAATTAGGCGTTGCTAAAGCCTCAAACACAGCAAAGGAGGAGGAAGCAATCTGACCAGGGTGCTCAGGTGTGATGGGATCAGTGTGAACTCACACTCTGCCCACACCGACCTGCTCCCAGGCTCATGCTTACCAAGAACCCTGTGGGCCTGAACCCCAGCTATTCCTCTGAGTGGGTTAGATGTACTATCCACTCCCCAGCTGAATGGAGAATTTCTGTCTTGCCATTTTCACCCCATTCCCACACTCTCTCACTACCTTCTTACTTGGCCCCAGTTCTTGCAAACCACCTCCCTAAGCCATCACAGCTCACTGGTCCTGAAGATGATGAACCCAGTAAAAGCAAACTGGGTCTACTGCTTTAGCAGCCTGAAATGGCTCCCAAAAAGTGCTGAAACTATTGCTGGTACGGGAGGGAAGGACCAGGTAGCAGGGGGCAGAGAGACATCCCTATCCTGGGGGTAGCAAGCCACTGCACTGACTTAAGCATTTAAGAGTAAAGCAGCTGCCTCGGGAAGCACAACCTGGTTTCCAGCCATCCTCCAGCTTGTGCTGGATTCATCAAAAAGTGCTGAACTGGAATGGCTGGCTCCTCTCTTGATGCTCTTTACAAAGGAAGAGACTCACACATGCTGTTCTGCAAAGGGCTTTAGTGCTCCAGGTTGTAAGGGGACGCATAGTCCTCCAGCCGCAATGAAGGTGCCCAAGTGTCTGAAGGTGCATGGGCTTGCAAGGAATTCCTCATCTTGCAGTTTCCCCTCACCTTGAGATGCTGATGTGATTTGTTGGAGGCCTGGGAAGTCAGGGAAACCATGGCAGCTGGGACAGGGCAGCCCGTGGTGGTATGGGACACCCTTCCAACAAGAGCTTGGTCACTGTGAATGGTCATTGACATCATGATGTAGCACGAAGCCAGTAACTTTTTTTTTATTGTATGAGTAACTCCCACCCCATGAGTAAGCCAGAGGTATGGAGGAACAACAGAAATGTGTACAAACCATTAAGACAGAAGGAATGTGTAAGAAGGAGGATGCGAAAACCAAATGGCTGAATTGAAGATTTTTAAGGTTTTGCCTTTACCAACCTTTCAGTAGTTGCAGCCTGTTGGGTGGGGGTGGGGTTTTGGTTGGGATTTTATTTGTGTTGGGTTGCATTTTTTTGAAAGACTGTGTGCATTCTGGATGTGAATAATACAATAAGGGAATGAAAACAAGTCAAAAATAGCTCAGAAATAAGAGTTCAGAAAAAAAAAAAAAGTTTTGAAGCATGGAAAGAAGAGTCCCAAGGGAGAGCAATAAAGGAAAGAGTGATTCGAATGAAAACAGGCTGTGGCAAAAGGACACGTGATCTACTACAGCCCCTCTCCATCTCCCTTCCCATTAGATCTGACTTGCAGACCTGCTGTATCTTTCCGGATTTATCCTAAAATATACTGGAGGCGGTAGAAGAGGAAAAGGAGAAGGATTTCTTAGAGAGAGAATTGTTTGTATCCCTCTGCGGAAGGGAGGTAGCCATGGTCTGAATTAATCTGCTTCTCACCGTGCTTATCACGAGAGCAATAAGGTTAATTCTGTAGTGGGGGCAGCAAAGTACAGTCAGTTAGTGATGGTAGGAAGACGGACAGACCAATGGACACCATTACTTATCAGACAGGGTCAGCCAGATGCTGAAAAAAGCATCAGTAGTAGCCGAGCACAGCGAGGGACACATGGCGTCCGTGTTTTAAGCTATTTCTGTGGAAAATATAAACACCGATATTTATTAATTACACAGACAGAAGTAATGGTGTGACCGGTTGAGATGCACTAGACGAAACGTGTCCCACACCATGTGTTGATGTCGATGACAATCACAGCCAGCAGCAAATAAACTCTCCCTAAAGCAAAGGTGTTTGTCCTGGGACTTGGGCCTGGTCCTGTCCATTGGAGAAGTGGAAGAAACAGTATTTAAGCCAAAATGTCTTGGAAAGAATTGACTGATGAATTAAACATTCTTCCTTCTGTTTAGAAGGAAAGCACAACTCCCACGGCTTTCTTGGAATAGGCTGCAGAAAACAATCTGGAGTGCCAAATGCCCCGTCTTCAGGCCAGTGACCAGGCCAATATGGCCAGGTTGGGGGTGGGGTTTGTAAAAGCCTCCTCATTAACAGAAAATAATAATTTCATGGGTGTCGGGAACACTGTTCAATGCCACCGTGGTCTTCATCAAACGGTTTGTTTCAGGGGATCATTAAAAGTCTCCATGCTGCTTTTTTGCAAAAGGTGAATCCCACAATCCCTGGCCAATTCCCAACTTCCTATTTGCTTACGAAGTTGGTAAGCTGACACCAGCTCTTGGGAGTTTATCCTAAAGCTGGTTATATTTGGTGGAGTTTTTTTCCTTGAAATTCCAGCTTTGGCATTCCTACACTATATAAGCATTTAACCCACACTATATTTTAAAACATGATTGTGTCAAAACACTTGAAAACATGAAGATTAATAAAGGAAGAAAGAAAGAAACTGAGATAAATCTTTTTAATTTTTTTTTCTGTGCCTTGAGTTTCTGAGTATCCTTGAATGGTCCTTACTGATGTGATCTTACATTCCAATGAATCCAACACAGTTCTCTCAAGAGCTGCCGTGATGAGATGCAACAGCAGAGGTGTCTGTCTGCTACACAGGAATATCTCTGTACTTAACGTAAGCAAAATGCACAAGGATAATAAAGGAATTCAGGCACCTAAATACTAAGTGATACATTAGGGATGAGATTTTTTTCCCCCTGGGCTAGTTTAGACCAGTTAAACAGCCACGCACGCCCACACCACGTCAGGTAGTTTTAGAAACCGCTGGGCTTGAGACCACTACATGTAAACTTGGAGATCACACAGGGGAAATGGGATTGCCTGAGCGGTCACCAAATGAGCAGCAAGCTGCAGAACTGTTTAAAAATTCAGCTGGAATCTTATCCGCTGACCCCAAAAGCTGTACACAAAGTCCTGCGGGCTCCAAAGACAATGCCGGCTGCCAGTAGGCTCCACAATCAGGATTTCTCAAGCTCCATCAAGCTCCTTGCCTGGCTCCTGCCCACTGGTTCTCAAGGTCAGGCTAAGAGTGGCTTTCTGTTGGATTGCTCCCTAATTTCTGCCTCAAACTGTTGGTTCACAAGACCACAGCCCAGCCCCATGCTGGGGAAGTGACAGAACCCGCCAGCTCCATCCTGCGATCCTGCACAGGCATCCCCATGATCCTCCTTATGCTGAGGGGCTTGATGGAGTTTTACACAGTGCGTGAAACGGGCCCTGCTCTTTGCTCCTCGTCCTGGAGGTGTCTGGGGAACAGTCTTGCTGATGACATGAATTAACATCACTCAACAAAGTTTCAATACCAAAGGTTTGTTTACCACTGCCACTAGTGGCAAAGAAAGCCATTTAACTGCATGATGTCATTAGCACACACTTGCTTACCTAGAGTCCTTGGGGACACTGAGCAGCCGGCAGAGACCTCCCGGCACTGGCGTGCAAATCAAGCCCGAAGATCAGCCTAAGTGAAAGGCTAAGTGCTAAGGAAAGGGATGTTTTAGAGATGGTGATGTCATGGTTGGGAGGAGAGAACCTGGGAAAACACCGCAGCATCGGTTGCACGCACGGCGGCTGCGTTTTTACATGGCAAATAGTCGAAAGGGACACTGCACGTGTCAGTAAACACGGGAACTCATTTGAAGGTAAAAGCTTCTAATGATGGCAAAGTACTTGCAAGCTCAGCAGAAAAAAATTATGCCTTGCTGCTGCACCAGGTCAACACTGCCTCAGACCTTAAAACAACCTGGAGGAGAAATAAAGATTGCTACTGAGAAAATACCAGTTGCCTTTGAAGAGAAGCGATGTTACATTTTTTACGCAACTTTTCATGTCAAAGCCTCTTGTCCTTTGAACTGAGAAAGTGACCTCTTCTTGGAAGATACCGTGCTGGGTTTAACCCTGAGCATTATATTCTCCTGTCAATCACTTGTTCCAACACAAGAGCAATAATCTTGCACTGGAGCTGATCCATTCTCCAGGTTTCACCAGATAGATAGCGATTTATCTCAGCAGCTGTTCTAGTCATCGTGATGTATTTGGTATCCAGAGGAGGTTTTGTGCTTCGTGTCCCCTTGGCCCAGGGGCACAAGAACCTGAAGTTATGCAGAGCCCCAACTCCCACGCCAGGCTTGCCACAAACCGAACAGCTGAACAAAACACCCTTTGCTGTCGCCACTGCAGCGGTGGACTGTGAATATACATGAGTTATTGCCCGTTTTTTCTCAATTATCTACATCCTGCCTGTAGCCTGTCGTACATACTCTGCGCTTCTGTCCCTCCCAGCCGCATTCTGCAGCTTATGCCAAACCCTCAGGTGGTTTTACTGAAGAAACTGTCAGTGTTATGCTCATGAAAGGACACTCTGATGCTGAAGATCTGGCGTTTACTCCAACACCCAGTGTTTAAGACTGCTGACACTTGAAACATGGAGCAATAGGGAAAAACCACTCAAAAACAGTGACAGAGAGGACAAATTTTGGTTCTTGGTTGCAGGGGAGTTGACCTGGGACACTGGGCTCCCGTAGGAGTGCTTCCATCACAGGGGTCTGCAAGGTGTTGCTGCTTTTCATTCTGCCCACCCATATGGAAGCCTTGGCTTTTCCAGGGAGCAAGGAGCACTTTGGCTGGAGCAGCTGCATTGCTTTCTCATGCCACTGCCTCTGCCTCTTCAACTGGGATGAGCAGAGAGGCCTGAACATCATCTTGAGGATGCTGGGGGACTGAGGGAGGCAGGAAAAAGGCTTTTGGGGCAGCCCCAGGTTCTTTTATCACAAGGGCAGAAATGCGTGGGGCAATTGGGGGTGCTACCTGAAGTGACAACTTTCTCAGGCTGGGGAAGCACTGAGGGACCAGCCTGGGCTGGTGCTGCTTTAGCATTTTACAGTGAGCAGCAGAGGGGCTTGTCCCACCCCCACAATTAGCTGTGCCTGAAATAGCACCAATGGGCTTCACGTCTAACCACCGGGAGTCACCACACCACGGCACGGCTCTCTCGCCGTACACATGTGTAGATGTATATATGTACACATACATATTCAATATTCATATTTATGTACAATTACAATATATACAGTGCATGTGTGTGTATATCTTCATCTGCAACCAATCTGGAAACAATCTTTGGACCAGGATGCCAAGGCCCCGGCACTTGCCAGATTTCTCACAAGTAGTTTACAGAGAGAGCCCAGCTCTCCCTCGCTCACCCTCGCCGCCCCATGAATCCCTCCCACGCTCCTCGCTGAACCCTGGCACAGTTTCAGTGGGAGGTGAGG
>VXBZ01005238.1:319127-400222 GCA_013399135.1 Heliornis fulica | reverse complement strand
GGTGAGTCTCCTCGCCGTGACGCCCCCAGCCGCCATGCCGCTGCTGTGCCCCCGCGGAGCCCTACCCGGGGCCACCCTCCTCCTCCTCTTCCTCCTCCTCCTCCTCCTCCCGCTGCTCTGCACGGCACCCGGTGAGTGAGCGCCCGGGCCGGTGAGTGGGGTGGGAAGGAACCAGCTTGGCACATCCCAGAGAGAGGGAAAAGCCTTCTCCTGCATCCCGTGTGGGCGAAGGCTCTTGTCACCCCAAAGCTTGTGCAATCGGAGGAGCACCTTAGAGCTGTTTATGGGGTGAATGTGGCTTTTCAGAGCAGCTGGGAGCTCTCTCACAAGTCTCCTGTTGCACTGCCAGGACATGGACCGAAGCCTCAGAGCTCCCCCTGGGAAAGGGCTTTAGCATGACCACAGCTTTGATGTGCTTTGGGATGGGTTTTGAAGCAGCCTGGTTGCCCCTTGCCCAGTGACCAGAGGTTTCCAGGGGTATCGTGTTGTCCCAGGTGCTGTCACAGTAGAGGCAGCGGACGCAGTCTTCTGCTGAAAAATACATCTGTTTACTTGGTGGAGAAGGGCAGTATTGGGCTTCCCTTGCTGAGAAGAGCTGGGGAGAGAATGCTGGAGAGCCAGAAGTTTCCCTGCAGTGTTTGCTGCGCTTGAGCGTGGAAAGGGGAGCAAAGGGGGGTGCTGGGAGAAACCTGCAACAGAGTTTTGCTGGTGGTCTGGAGCTATGACAAAAACACTCTGGGGATTTTTCAAGCTACGATTTTTTTTGTTGTCTTTTTTTTTTTTTTTCCTTCTTACTAAATACCTGTGTTTTATTTTTACTTGTCTAGATGTTTCAAAGGGAAATAAGCTTAAGCTGATGCTCCAGAAACGTGAAGGTAAGCAAAGAAGAGAGCAGAGCCCTTTCCCGCTTTTTCCCTTGTGACTGCTGCCATCAGCCCACGCTGTCACCCCCATCACCGGCTCGGCTCGGGCAGTCGGANCAGTCGGAGCGGCAATGTACCAACGCCCTGTTCAAAGCCGGGACCTGCCACACCAAAACCAGCCCCGCGGAGCCTTTGCCTGAGTGTCTGTTTGGGACACGGCCCAGGCCAGGCCGGAGGCCCTGCTTGTCGCAGCCCTCTCTGAGGAGCCGGTGTCCCCAGCCAGGTTCTCCACTGTGTGCATGGCAGATGTGCCGTTTGCCTGGTTTGTTCTAGGAGGTCACAAGCTTTTGCAGGGAATTTAAAGTGCACAGAAATATGGCTGGCTCAGGTGTAGAGAAGAAAAGGTGCAACCTGGGCTTGCCTGTGATGCCTTGCCTTGTTCCCTTCGTCCTTTAGGCCCCACGTGTGCTTCCTCCTTGGAAGACTGCTCTCTCTACAGGGCAGATGATGGCCAAGGGCCCAACAGGCAGATCTGCTGATTGAGGGAAGGGGATGGGAATGGAGCTGGTGAGGGATAAGCAGCAGCAGATGGGGGACAGGCTGAAACACCTCAGAAGTTTTGATTGCCATCCCTCAGCCAACATTGGTGGCTGAAGCAAAAATTTACACCCTCCCCAGACAGGACTCCCCCTTTCTGCAAGACTCCCCAGTGTCCCACTGGGCTTCTCCTGGCATCACCCACCACCTCTCGCTGGCCTTAAGATGGACACCCCATCCACAGCTGTTTCCTCACATGTGGGTCCCCTACCCCACTACCCTCCTGCAGTGGTTGCATGCGGACAGGAGTGAGCACTCTCTGCACACCAGCAGTCAGCTTGTTTGTTCAACCCCCCACCAGTCCAGAGGTCCCGTCCAGACCAGGAAGAACCACAAAGCCTTGAGGGGGTTGTGTGCTGAAGTGGGTGGGCTGAGTGCACAGTTCCCTCCCTGTCTCTGTCCCTTGCGTGAGGCTCATTCGCTTGCTCAGCTCTTCCTCCACCCAGTGCCACACCCAGCTGGGGCACACGGTGAGTTACTGGTCGCCAGCTTAGTGCTGCAGGGTAGCTCCATGTTTTCCCACTCTCGCTGTGACAACAGCCATCGGTTTGACCTCTCGAAGCTCCTTCCTGCTGCAGCTCTTTGCCTCCCGCTTCGAGTCTGCAGGGCTCCTGGGTTTTCACATCTCCACCCACTTCCCCTCATGCTCGCGAATCCTCCCCAGATCCCCATTCACACCCTCTTTACCACTGTATCTGTGGGCGTCAGGGGGCACCTGCGTTTTTGGGGGTACATGAATTCCCCGAGCAGCCACAGCAAACTGCCCACCTCTTGAGTGTGGGGCAAGCCAGACAGCCATGCCAGCACATCCACGCATCCATGGAGCACTCGGCTGTCCACGCCTGGAGAACTTTTGTTTTCAGGCATACGAGGGGCATTGGGTAGTGTTTAAAAGCTCCATTTGGTGTAAATCTCTGCATGTGCTTTTTTGGGTTTGGGTTTATTTGAATTCCTTGCTTAGTTTATGGCTTCGAGCTCAGAACAGCTTTTACCAGAGCCAAGAGAACAAGGGCAGCAGAGAAATCCTATCACGTCAATGATGCCTGGATTTGCTACTGCTACTGCTGCGGCATGCGTTGCGCTGCCGAGCTCAAAGGTGATGCCAAGATGTGACCAGCATTTTCTTCCTTGCTGCCAGCAGTACACTTTTGGTTGATGACACTTTGGCCATGAGCCAGCAGTGTGCCCTGGTGGCCAAGAAGGTCAGTAGAATCCTGGGGTGCATTAAGAGGAGTGTAACCAGCAGGTGGAAGGAGGTGATCCTCCCCCTCTACTCTGCTCTGGTCAGGCCTCACCTGGAGTCCTGTGTCCAGTTCTGGGCTCCCTGGTACAAAACAGACAGGGATCTCCTGGAGAGAGTCCAGCGGAGACCACAGAGATGATTAAGAGCCTGGAGCATCTCTCCTATGAGGAAAGGCTGAGTGAGCTGGGGCTGTTCAGTCTTGAGTAGAAAAGACTGAGAGGGGGGTCTCATGAATGTTTATAAATAAATATCTGAAGTGGGGGAGACAAAGGGAGATGGCCAATCTCTTTTCAGCGGCCTGTGGGGACAGGACAAGGGGCAATAGCCACAAGTTGTACCACAGGAGGTTCCGCACCGATGTGAGAAAGAACTTCTTCACAGTGAGGGTGATGAAGCGCTGGCACAGGCTGCCCAGGGGGGTTGTGGAGTCTCCTTCTCTGGAGACATTCAAGACCCATCTGGACACGTAACTGAGTGAGCTGTTCTAGGGAACCTGCTTTGGCAGGGGGGTTGGACTCAATGATCTCTTGAGGTTCCTTCCAACCCCCACAATTCTGTGATTCTGTGATTCCAACTGACTAGAACTTTCCTGGCACTCCCTTTTTTTGTTGGGGGGGCGGGGTTGGAATTAATTTCAGCTGCAAAGCCCGAGGTGTCAGTGAAAGAAACATCGGCCAAGGAGTTCCTCAGCAGCCTGAGACGCCAGAGGCGCCAGCTGTGGGACCGGAGCCAGCCTGACGTCCAGCAGTGGTACCAGCAGTTCCTGTACCTGGGATTCGACGAGGCGGTGAGTCCAAAAGACAAAACCATTTGCCAGCGTGCAGCCAAGCTCCTCCCCTTCAAAGGAGAAGAGCTTTTCGTTTGGGGGTTTATTTTCAACATAGTTAATTTGGGAAAACACTGGAGCGGAATCAAGAATTCCCAGCTCTGCAATATGGACGCTGAAATAGGGTGAAAAATGTACATTTGTTCGCAGTCCCACACGTAGCACAATTCTGGCGTCAGCGAGAGGTAAAAGCAGTTATAGATGTTGGGTTCTTGGCTCCTGTCGCTGCATGAGTACGTTTATGGGGCCGTGTTGGCGCGGGCAAGCTGGAGCACATTCTGGACCTTCATGACATGCAGATTGTTTCAGAGATGAATGCCGTCATTCTCACAATCAGAAACATCCTTTGCTCGGACAGAAATCATGCAGGATACATGGGGGGGTTTGGTGTCCTCCTGAAAATGATGCAGATAAATGTGGCTTTTTAACAGCACGGGTACACCCCCCTCCCCCAGCAGGAATAGGAAAAATAGGAAAAGTGCTTTTATGCACCAGAAACCAAAGACTGGGGGCAAATAATGAGAAGTAATAAGGACAAAGCATACAGATAAGAGGAATTCTCCTAGTTCCTGTGTGCATTCCAAAAGCCGAAACGAGGCCTGTTGTGGGATACAATGAACCCACTTAGTAGGTTTTTCTTGAGTATTAAGACACAGTTTTAACAATGAAATAACTGTTTGTTCCAGCAAAGGACTTCGGCCAGACTTACCCATTGTGTATTCTGCAAAACGTTTTTTTTCCCCCTTCCCCCCAAATCTCAGCCAAAAATATTTCCAAAGAGTCATTCAGATGGAAAGGCTCTGGCTTGGCACGTACTCGATATCCTTGCCCACTGTCTCCCCTGCACTGTCGTGAGCAGAGCCGCGCTGCTCGCTGCGCTCCCGTGGCTGGAAGGCTGCTTGGTTTTACCCACGCAGGACGGGAGCGATGGGTCACGGGCACCAAGCGAAAGCCTGTTGCACCCCACTTTTGCCATCAGGGATGCGGTGACTAATGGCATGGGGAGGCAAAACCTTAAGAGGTTTTTAAGTATGATACTTTCTAGTGGTTTTATAGTCCCCACTGAAAAGGAAATATCAATACTAATGGTGCTGGGTGCCCATTTCCGTGAAAGGTGCTCTCAGCTGCAGTGCTTCAGGTTGTGGGCAGGACATCAGCCACACGCAGGGCCCCGATAATCCCCTAGAGAAGGTGGGTATCAGTCAGAAACCCCCTTAGAGCTAAAGGTTCTGTTTCAACAAACACGCAGCAGGCCTGGGTTTCCACAAGAGACAGAGGGACCCTCTTGTGCCACTTCTGTTTGCCCCTGCCCCGTTGTAAGGTTCCAGCCTTGGAAAGCGTTTTCTTTTCCTGGCAGAAATTTGAAGACGACATGTCCTACTGGACAAGCTTGGGGCGTGCTCGCAATGAATACTACGGTGGATACTACCAACACCACTATGATGAAGATTCCCCCATCGGCCCACAAAATCCACACACCTTCAGGCACGGAGCGGCTGTCAACTACGATGATTACTAATGCTGTTTACCCTACTAGAGCTGGTGCCTGCGAGGGCTGCACCGTGAGAGGCTGTGTCCTCTGAGCGAGATCGGCCCCGCTTCCCTCCTGCTCATGAGAAACAGCAAGAGTGAAGGAGCTGCCAGAGTTCCAAGAAAGTGACACAACTTTTTTTTATTATTATTATTATCCATACTTAGTAGTGCACTGTGATAGAAATAAAGCTTTTTTGATAAAATGAACAGGTTGCCATTACTCAGTAGAGTCCGTGACAGCAAGTTTCATTCCAACTGCATTACTACAGGTCCCTTTTTGAAGGGCTTTCTCATTTGCCTTCCTACAGTCCACTACAAAATTGCATTGTATCAACTAGTTTGGTGTATAGGATCCATCACATAATCCACTACATTTCAGATGTGCCTTCTCCTTTAGAGTTGTGTCAACAAATAAAACATTATTGGGGAGGGGAATGGAAAAATACCCTGTTCCTCTCAACTGAAGTGCCACCTTGTTGCCCCCTCTGCTGTGTCCATACCTACTGCCTGCAGCAAGGATACATATGTCCACAAACACTACATTCAGAGATGAGGAGCTCACCTACCACCCAAGCATGTGAAACGAAAGGGTTCTTCTCCAGGGCCAGGGCTCAGTGTAGGAACCTCGCTTGAGGTAAATGCTGAGATGCAGAGCATCTAACCTAAGCAGCTCCCATCCCTTCCCAGGCGTGATAACCCAATGGCTATCTCTGATGAATCCTCCGCTTTGTGTCTTTTCCTCTCAGCTCCATGCTTTCAGTCTATCCCAAAACAGGAAATAAAGCAGAGAATTAAGCAATTTAAAATGAAGTTAGTGTCAGTTGGCATCCAACGCAGTCCCCAGACAGCATTTCCTCCCTTGATGTCCCCTCTTCCCAATCCAAAACGGACTCCATACATGTCAGGCAGAGCATCCAACTGCACCAGACACCAGGCGTGTGCCACCGAAGTGCCGTGGATTAAAGGAGGGTGGGGCTGGTAGATGAGCTTGTGTGTGTTAAAAGCCCCAAAATACAACAAACTTTTCCACGACAGCACCATCAGCCACCTTGCTGCTTCTCTGTCATCACTGCGGGGAAAGACCTCAGCAAGACATAAGCCCGAGAGGGACATTTCAGCTGCCAGGGGCTTCAGAACAAGCTCGGTGGCAGAAGGCACTGCTGGAGCTTGACAAGTCCAGGGCACGGGGAAGGGGCAGGTGAGGAAGGCTGGCTGAGTCCGTGACTGCTGGAGCTGAGGAATATGGGTAAAGAGAGGTAAAACCGCTGCAAGCCTCAGCAGTGTTGGAGGAGAACGACATCATGGATGCTTTGGCTCTCTGGCATTGGGAGCTTGTACGAAGTTTCCCAAGCATGGATCACTCTTTACACTTCACTTTTTAAACTGTATTTCCTGATCTCTCCTGGAGAGAGTCCAGCAGAGGTCACAAAGATGATTAAGGGCCTGGAGCATCTCTCCTATGAGGAAAGGCTGAGTGAGCTGGGATGTTCAGCCTCGAGAAAAGATGGCTGATAAGGGATCTCATCAATGTTTATGAATATCTGAAGTGTGGGAGACAAAGAGAGATGGCCAACCTCTTCTCAGTGGCCTGTGGGGACAGTACAAGGGGCAATGGTCACAAGTTGGACCACAGGAGGTTCCACACCAATGTGAGAAAGAACTTCTTCATGGTGAGGGTGACAGAGCACTGTCACAGGCTGCCCAGGGGGTTGTGGAGTCTCCTTCTCAGGAGACATTCAAGACCTGTCAGGACACCTACCTGTGTGACCTGCTCTAGGGAACCTGCTTTGGCAGGGGGGGTGGACTTGGGGATCTCTTGAGGGCCCTTCCAACCCCTACAACTCTGTGATCTCTCCCTCAAAGACCACGCTGTGTGACAGAGCAGTGTCCAGGAGAGGCAGCCGAGCACTACCCCGCTCCCTGCAGGAACACTCCAGACAGACGGCTCCTCGCCAAGGGAGCCAAGCTGAGCAAACACACGTGCCCCTGCCCTGCACGCACAGACCGGCGCTAGCCCGACCAGCTCTGCAAACCCAGTGTTCCCTTCTGCTTTGGAGCTCTTGCTCTCAGCAGAACAATTGCCAGTGTAACTGGTTTAAAGTGGTGCGTCTCCTCAGTAGAAGACCCTTTGTTCCAAACAGGGAATAATCATATTCTGAGCCAAGCACATGCTCTTTTGCACAGTTGGAAAACACCTATCCCTAGAAGAATACCTCCATTTTGTGTCCTACCAAAAAACACGCTGCATTTGGCAACGTCTGAACCCTGCTGACAGTTTCCATGATTTCCCAGAAGTTACAACAACTGGGAATTAAGACCTGCTGAATAAGGAAGAATAAAAGAGTGCTGTAAATAAATACCATCTCTCCCCAGGCCTCTGTAAGCCGTGTCCGTTCCTTGCAGGCTGACTCAGTCCAGCAGCTTTCCGTGCCCTGTGTGCTGAAAACAAAGGCTACGGTGTCTCTTCCATGGATTCTCTAGAAGGAAAAAACCCAACCCAACAAATCTCTTCCACCACGCTGCACTGCTTGCTGAAGTGTCTCATCACATGCTGGGGTCTGTCTGGAATAGATGAGTTAACTTTCTTCACCATAACATACATGACATCATGTTTTAGTGTTGTGACTAAACCAGTGTTGACAACACAGCAGTGCTTCTGCTGTTGTTGAACAGTGCATCAAGACTTTAAGCTGAAGGAGGGCAGGTTTAGATTGGACATCATGAAGAAACTCTTCTCTGTGAGGGTGGTGAGGCCCTGGCACAGGCTGACCAGAGAAGCTGTGGAAGCC
Source organism: Heliornis fulica (assembly GCA_013399135.1). NCBI lineage: Eukaryota > Metazoa > Chordata > Aves > Gruiformes > Heliornithidae > Heliornis > Heliornis fulica. The sequence goes on along the minus strand of VXBZ01005238.1, from coordinate 392,371 downwards.
CCCCTTGACAGTGTTCAAGGTCAGGCTGGATGGGCCTTTGGGCAACCTGGGCTAGTGGAGGGTATCCCTGCCCATGGCAGTGGTGTTGGACTGGTTGAGCTTTGTCCCTTCCAACCCAAACCAGTATGTGGTTCTATGAAGACCACCTGTTTCCCAAGCTGCCTCCCAGCAGGTAGGCTAGGGGTGGGTGAGAGGGGACGCAACTGTGACAGCTGAGCCAGACTGACTGATTCCATACCATGTTAACTACTTGGGCTATACACTAAAAGCAGGGAAGGGGAAGAAGGGGGTGAGGGGCTTGTCTTCCTCACTGCTCAGAGACTGGCTGGGCATCAGTCCTGCTTAGGGGACATGGCAAGTGGCCTTGGTGCCACTTGGGTTGGTTATTTTTTTTCCCCTTTGTTCCTTCAGTTATTAAACTGCTTCTGTATCAGCCCTCAAGTTTGCCAATTTTTGCTTTTTCTCTTCTCCCCCTGTCCCATTAGGAGAGGAGGAACGAATGGAACAAATGACTGTGAAGGCATTGAGCTGCTGGCTGGGGTCAACCACCACAAGGCAGCAGGTCTGAGGGGAGGGGACCTCTGCAGAGAGGTTCACCCAACTTGAAGTAAAACAGTTGCAATGATGTAGTAAGCTACAAAGCAAGCAAGCAAGAGTGGACACGGGTATGAGCAAAGGGAGGAAGAGTAGTAATAAAGTTCATCAGCCACGCATGGAACACTTCAAAGTTCTTTTCCTTGTAATATTTCTGTCCCAAAACACAGATTAAAAATTGTATCACTGCCCCCCAGCCTTTCTGTTCTGCTGTGCAAACAGCACAGAGTGCTCCACATCATCATCATCATCATTGTCCCCAGCCACCCCAGCACTGACACCACGTAACCTCTCGACCATCAAGAGCAGCATTGTTCATTGTGGCTCCCTGCACAGCAGGAACAGCTTGGCCATGGTCCAGCTCTTCCTATTTCAAGACCTGCTGCTGCCACATCCCCCAGTTTGCGGTATCGGCTCCGTCAGACTGACAGGGCAGTCCTGCCACCTTCACTGGTGACACCTCTAAGGTAACCCCTGTCACAGCATAGCAGTGCTGCTGCTGTGCCCCACAGCTCCACCAGGTCCACCTCCTTCTCCAGATCATCACCAGTTTTAAGAACATTTTTTTTCTGTTGGCCTTTGTTCCCTTAAGTCCCTACTTGTAACAACCACAGCGGGGATGGGGCACCTCATGCCAGGACTCATCCCCAGGTGGAAGATGGGGGTTTCCTTGCTCAGAACAGCTCTGCACTTGGGTGGACAGATCCCACATTGAGGGACTCTAGGTCACCCCAGCAATGAATGCCTTGAACACCTCTCCTAGAAGGCTGAACTCACATGCCAGCTCCGAGCTGGCCAGTTCGCTGCAGGCCATATATTGCAGCTACTATATTGCATAGTCCCTACTGAAAGGGGAGGACTTGCATCTAACAGTGGCTCAGCTGTTTGTTCATGCAGGTTACTGTGACTAAATAAAGAGGTACCTCAGGTCTGGCCATGTTACTTTTACCATGCCTGTCTGACCGGGTGACAGCAAAAAGATCATGGTTCTCAAATTTCCTGGGGGTGTTTCTGTGTTCTGGCACGGAAATGAGATGGTTTAGTTTAATTCACTGCTGAGTCTGGCATTTCCAAGGTTTCAGTGCTGTATTCCACCACCCTCCATTAAAAGTGGCTCTTCCAGAGAGACAGCAGCTCTCTCACCTGCAGCTCCCTGCGAAGGTCCTACTCATTCTCCTAACCAAGATGCATAACCCCAGATGGGAGGAGAGCGCACCAACATGCAAACTCAGCCTTCAGCCTCCTTGAAAGCACAGATCAGACCAAACAAAACCTGAAATTACACCAGACTTTCAGCCTTAAGCACCAGCAGACCAACCACCACGATTTACACCTTTCAGAATCAGCTGGAAGACCAGTCACCAGCTTCAAACACAAAGGGCAACAGCTGCCCCGGCTGCTGTTTCTGGAAGGCGCTGTTTAGAAAGAACAGGGGGGCTGAGCCACCAGCCTCTGAAACAAAAGCCACCAACGGTACAAGGACAGTAGCAAATCAATACAGCTTGTCACTCGGGCCAGTGGGAGGCTGCCACATGCTCACAGATGGGTTGTATCGGTACTACCCATTTGCCCTCTCTCCAGTTCGCCCCTTCTCTGAAGGTCAGGCTGTGAAGTAACCTGAAAAGCTTTTCAATTTGTATCTGTAGCATCCAAATGCTCAGGCTCCCTGAGGGATTTTATTATTTTTTTTTTAAATAGACATTTTGTCTTCAGAAGCATGTTTGTATTTTGCACTGAAGTTACTGAAATAAATGAAAAAGTGTCCTGGAAGTAGCAGCCAGCACCCACAGCTACCATATATTCTCAAGATCTGTCCTAAACAGGGGACTACTGTTGTACCCTCATGCACCACCTCTCCAAAAATGCTCTGACATCCAATGGCACAATATGCACGAGGAGTAAGATAGAAGGAGAAAGAGCACCTTCCCCCAACTATAAACTAGATCTTAAGGGTTAAAACCACCATGAGGGAGTTCTCACCACAGAACTACTGAGGAAGTGGTCACCACTTCCACAGACATCCAGCTGTGGATTTGAGTGTAAGGAAAGGTTGTGCTTTGAGCATGTATCGGTAACAACGGGTTACCCACACGTTTGGAGCACGCACACACCACAGTGTGCTTTTCAGGCAATTTAATATGCAATAAATGCCCAGATCGACCTAGAAAAGGGTTTAAAACAAAAGGCAGACCTCAAGCTGCTCAGCTATGAAAAGATGGAGGCAATGTTCAACACTACTACTGAGTCCAGACAGGAAAACACTCTCCTGGCTCACACATCTTCACTGCACGGCACATTTCCACTGCAAATAAACCTGCTCACGTGAGCAAGGAAGAAACCTAAAAGGATCACTGGAGCCCTGGTGCAGGCAGGGCACACAGAAGAACAGAGCAGCCCCATCACTGCTGGAGTCCTTGGGAACATTGCCATGCAGGCTGGATGAGACCCCAAGCCCTGGGAGCACAGGGAGGCTCTGGAGGGTGGCACGCTTTGATGAGGGAGCTTGAACGGCCACATTGCTCCCAGTGTCCTCCCCGGGTCCGGGCACCAAGTCATTGCTATGGGTACCTCCTACTTTGACTGTCAACCTGGTTACTCAAAAACTAACCAAACGCCAAGCTTTAATGGCATAAAGTCACAAGGAGTTAGCAAAAATAAGGGAAATTTTGGGGATTTTTTTTTCTTGATTATTTTTTAAGATGACAGGCTCAGTTATCAAAATTGAAAGCATTTACTGGAAATTCATTAAGTTCTTAAAACAGAAAAGGCTTCCTCCGATCGAGAGGCTGAAGTTAGTCTCTGTGGCTTAAGGAAAATCTTATACTCCTGTATCAGTATCAACTACCTGAACTGGAATGAATCCCAGTGGTTCTGTCCAATCTGTTTCAACAGACATCCTGCAGCCATATCTACAGATCTGTTAAGGGACAAGCAATGAAAAACCAATGGCTTTAACCTTGAGCCAATTGTTTACAGACTGTTGCTTCCTTATTAACATGAAATGAATGCACAGATGTGTAATGCCAGAGAAGTGCCCACAGAGAAGCCCAAAAACTAGTAAACAGAAGTTTTGATATTTTATTAAAATAGCATATTCAACCACTGTAACCAATAATACATTAACTTTATTCCCAGAGTACGCACAACACAGTAGTGATTCAAAATATCCTTATTCATGGTAATCAATGAAAATATCTCAAATTCCAAGTGTACAACTAAAACTAAACCTTTGAAAAAATCTCTCCTTTAAAGAATACATAAAGCTCTCGTACAGAATACTTTTAAACTCCTCTATACTTAGATGTCAGTCTCTCTCACCTGACAATACAACCAGCTTTTTTCTTATGCATAGTAGAACATTTCATATTTTTATAGTATCCATTTTATAAATAAATTGGCATTTCCCATCACATTTGTGTTTATCTTCAGCTTCACAAAGAAACCAGTAAATAAAACTGTCAAGGACAGTCACAACAAAATGATCTCACAGCAAGATATAAAACTTGAAGATACTAAAAGATGCTTCTACCCTATTTTACATAAAAAGACAGATTTAAAAAGTGCAAGGCAAGATTTGCAGGGGAAGGGGAATATTTGTTATTTTTTAGGCACATCCACTTCTTTAAAGCAAGCTTCAGAATGAAATTCCAGTTTGTTCTTCATGATACCTGTTTCAAAGTCTCTCTCTCTCTCAAAAAAAAAAAAATTACATCCGTCAAATGTCAAGCAGGGAATTTCCTGTCCAACTAATAGTCTTCAGTTATGTCTTGTTCTTCCTTTTTTCATCCTTGCAGGTTTTGGTTTGGGAATATACTGGTTGTTCGCCTGATACTCAAGTTCTTTACGGAAGTAATGAATTGCTTTATTCAAACCTTCTTCCAATGGGACCTGTTCCCAAAAGCGAGGAGAGAATCGTATCACTCTCAGTTCACATCAGCTCTTTTCACAATGCTATCTTTTTTAAATACAGCTATCAAAAGCCTGATAGGAAGCCTTGCTCTTGGCCAATCTAAGTATTAACAGCACCACATGCTGGTTGTATCTCTGCACTGCTGTTTGCTTTTAAACATCTGATATGTTTCCTGGTGTAGTAAGTAAAAAACCCCAACAAATTTAAATCACATCAGATGGTTACGGTTGGTCTGTTTAGTGTCAAAGCAGAGTTACATAATTCTGCTTTTAAGTCATAATACGCTGAAAGAGATAAGTACACAGAAATTTAAGCTCCTTCTGTTTTTAATGGTTACAAATCCTCTTTCACAGAATGGTATATACCACAGAAAGATATAAAAGGGTGGTGGGTTTTGGTTTTTTTTAGTTTTATATTTCTTCAGAGCTTCATTAATACACAGAAAAAAAAGGACACAAATTGATACCCAGTGTCTCATTTGATACTCTTAAATCCCATATAAATAAATGTAATTCTCAATATCCTATGCCTGTATTTAAACACTGATTTGTAGGTAGGCACAGCAGAAACACTACCCACTTTTCTCAGGAGCCATATGCTCCAACATGCTTGCTGATACCACCACTGGAACAGGAGCCAGACACAGAAAGTCAGAAGTAAAAAAAAAATTAAAAAATCTTAATTGCTTTAAACACTTGGCCCCATCCTTGTGCTTTCAGGAAAAGTCTATTAATACCCGGTGCCTCCATGAATACTTTCAGAAGGGTTCAGAGCTACTTTATTGTACTGATAGACTTACATTTTTTTATGAGAGAGGTTCACATGTTTCCTGGAAAGATTTGTGTCTCAAAACCTAAGAAAGCCTACAAACCACCGTGCTAGCTGGAATGGGGAGCTGGCTAAGTGTCACACCCTTTCTGGCGATTAATCAGACCCCACCTCCCCAAACCAGCCAGTTTGTTTAATCAGCTATGCGTGGTTACACGCTTTCACAGGTAACTTCACCAAAAAAGTCAAGAAAGGAAAAAACAGCAGCCGTGGGCCTTTCGCATTTCTTGCATATTTGCTGTGCAGACGATCACAGCCTGGGCATCACCACAGATGGCTGGTAACTATGCTCTGGAGATGGACAGACATTGTTGTGGGTGGTGAGATGTCACATTAACCCTGAGCATGTTTTCAACTTAGCAACACACAGAGAACAAGCTCTAAACACCTCTGACGTATGATACCTGTAGCCCAAAATAAGGGCTTCTTACGCTGACTTACTTCAGTGCACCGGAATTAAAAAAAAAAAACAAAACAAAACCAAAACCAGCCAATCATCTAAATGTGTCGTGTCTCTGGCTAGCTTCTGTTTTGCCCAAGTTTTGCATATTTCCCTTTACACCAAGTCTAAAAACCAAAACAGTTTTCTGGTGCTCAAATTCCTTCCTATTATTCCAAACAAACTTTTTGGTTACAATGATCTTACAGATCATGATAAAATAGTCCAAAGATTTTTCTAAATATATTTTAATAAAAGCATTTTTTTCCCCTGCCATAATGAATGTTACCACAGCAACTACCCAGCAACATGAGGACTACAGCAACCAAACTCATTAGCTCCTGTAACTCCAGGTCCCAGGTATTTCAAAGGATTCCTCAGGCTTACAGGTAGGCAGATATTGATAATCTGCATGTGAAAGAGTTAAAATGCCTTTCCCAAAAACACTGCTCTCCTCTTTACGCCTGTTACAAACGCCAACATGCTCTTCTGCACGGCACAGGCCGTACAGTCTTACCCAGCAGTCCCTGCATCATGAACTGGGGCAACACATGAGCAACAGCCTTTTCCACAACTGTCCTGGAGACTGAGTTAAGCAGAAATGCTGCGGACTGAAGGGTGCCACCATCACGTGGTTGCCACCATCACGTGGTTGCCCCCACGCCCCTCTGCCTCCCTGTGTGTTTGCACGTAAAGATAACACAGTCTTACGTACCACAGGTTCCCAGCCCAGCAGTAACTTGGCTTTTCTGATGTCAGGTTTTCGTTTCTGAGGGTCGTCTTGAGCTTCTGAGAGAAACTGGATTTCACTCCCACTGCCTATTAAACAAGAGACTGTGCATTATCATCTGCAATTCACTATGCTTTGCATTGAGTCTTTCCTACCTCTTTTGGATGGAGCATCAAATAATGCCTGCAGCTTTCTGCTTCACGATTCTATCGCAGCAATGCTTTCCAGACACAGCTGTGCTACATGCAACACCTGGACGAACCGGTTCTCCTACAGCAACATGAACCCACAAAGCTTTTCACAAAGCTTTCAGCAAGGTTTCCCATGAAGGAAGTTATGCTTGACCAGTCTAATAATGTTCCACAAAGACGTGACTGCCTCAGTAGCCAAGGGCAGAGCAGTGGATATCACCTACCCTGACTTCAGCAAGGCTTTTGACACCGTCTCCTGTAATATCCTTATTGAGGCCTGGACAGTGAGGTGGACCAAAAACTGCCTACGTGGCTGGGCCCAGAGGGTGGTGCTCAGTGACACAGAGTCTAGCTGAAGTCCAGTACCTAGTGGTGTACCCCAAAGGTCAATACTGAGTTGCTGATACAGCAGAGGGCTGTGCTGCCATCCAGAGGGACTTCCAGGAAGGAGGCTGGAGAAAGGGTGTTTTTGAAGTTCAAAAAGCAGTCCTGCACCTGGGGAGGAACAACTCCTATGCACCAGTACATGCTGGGGGGGAACCAGCTGGAAAGCAGCTCAGCAAGAAAAGACCTGAGGGTCTTGGTGGACACCATATTGAATGCACCCTGGACTGCAGTACAAAGAGTACTCTTCCATCTTCCTCCTCTACTAAGCACTGGTGAGATACACCTGGAGTGCTGCTGGGTCCCCAGTACAAGAAAGATGGTGAATGGTTACTAATATCATTAAGGGACTGGAGCATCTCTCCTATGAGGAGAGGCTGAGAAAGCTGAGACTGTTCTGCCTGAAGAAAAGGCTCAAGGGGATTTTATCCATGCATATAAATACCTGAAGGGGCAGTAAAGAAAACGAAGCCAATCTCTTTTCAGTGGTGCCTGTTGGAAGGACTAAAGGCAACTGGCACAACCTGAAACACAGGTGGGTCCCTCTGAATACCATAAAACACTACTTTACTGTGAGGGTGACTCAGCAGTGGCACAGGTTGACCACAGAGGCTGTAGAGTCTCCATCGTAGGACATATTCAAAAAGCCATTTGGACATGGTCCTGAGCCACTGACAGCTGTAGGTGTCCCTGACAGAAGAAGGATGGGAACAAATGACCTGCAGAGGTGCCTGCTGACCTCAAAAACTCTGCCATTCTGTTAGCACTTTCACATTGTAAAAGGACTTCACTTCCTCCTTGCCCATGGTCTCCAGTCTCATTTAAATAGCAACAGAGTACTTGCCTTATGGCAACACACAGAAACAGGTCAGTTTCTCTAACCAAATCTAGCAAATGGTTTACATGCAATGTCACTGGGGTTTTTCTGGATGTAGAACTAAACTCTCTCTGGAGTGACTGAAATAGATCACACTGTTTGTGAACAGACACAGACTGTCACCACAACATGATGTTTTTTATGGTAGTTGAAGGAGGACAGCTTACATAATTACTAAGAACCACCTTGCTGAAGTATCTGTATTTCAGCTAAGATTGTATTATGCAAGATATTTTCATTCATAAGTTTTGCATTTATGTATTGTCTTTGTGCCAAAACAAAGCTAAAAAATTAGTTAATATCACTCAAAATAATGGGTATAGATGTCACATATGCACAGAAAGAATGCGTTCATTGTACTGTTCATGCAATATTTGTCACACAGCTGGGAGAACTTTGATTATCTTATTAATATTTAATTATATGATCAGGATACAATTAAATGCCTTTCATATAACTATTAAGAAATCCAAATTATGCATATATTACACACATTAGTCAAGTAATAATCATCTAATGACAATAAGTACTTCATAAGCTTTACTGAGAATTACTTATCATACTCACCAACAAGTTTTTTAATTAACTGGGCAAACTCGAGGATAGTGTGCTCTTCTGGGTTTCCCTAGAAATACAAGGCATTTTCATTACAACAATTACAGCAACCTTATGGCATGCTAGCTTTCTGACATGAGATGATTCTAACAGGGTCATTTTAAGCTAAACATTATGCCTTATTCCTACTTCGATTAAAAAACCATAATAGCAGCTTTGGCGAGCTCCATACCATTAGAAAAGTCATCCTTCGTTACACTTGCCTTGATAATTCAATGCATGTAAGGGGGTGCCCCCCCCCAAATCACTGTGGTGCAAATGCACCTCAACTGCAGTAAAGGGATATGCACTGGGCAGCTGACACCCGCACTTCATCAGTTGAAATTTGCATTCAAAGACTTTGCTGAGTTGAGGACAGATGATATAATGATCAATGCTGAACTCTCAGTTCATCCAAAGTTAGGACACCAAACTAATTTAAGCTGCAAACAATTGCCTCTGCATTTACTACAGCCTATGTACCAATATATATAAGGACTACCTGCTTTCCTACACAATACTCCTTTCCTCAATTTTTTTTTACCAACTCCTGATCAGCATTTCAGAACAAAATGCAGAAAGCTTCCTATTTATATTAGATCACCTTTATCAGACCTCCATCCCTAGCTTTTCTTGTTTCAAAACTCTTTACTACATCTTGTTTGACTTAAAGCTGAACATTTAGGTACACAAAAATTCAAACACTGAGCTTTCTGGAGACAAAAAAAAAATGATGGGGTTTAAAAGTACCAGCATTTGGAAAGGAACAGAGAAATTAATTCATGGCCACAGTAAAAAAGGAAAATCTAGTGGACAACTACTCTGCAGAGTTGAGTATCTGATTTGGCAGAAGCTGGCACAACTTGTTCTATTCCTATATCTACTACTGAGAATAAGGTGACAACAAGTGGGACAGAACAAAAATCTTATTAGAAAATTTAAGTTCTAAGCAGCCTTAATCATTATTAGAAAAGTGTACAATCAAATCTATTCCATTTTCCTCTCATCAAGACTAGTATGAAATGTTTTCTAATTATTCAGAGCAAAGTATTTCTTCAGTGCTTTCTAAAATTAATTAAAATCATAAGTCAGTCACTTCCTTGGTGTATTTTTATGTCCATCTATGCACATATTTTGTTAACTTTTTACATTCTAATTCAAAAAATCTTTTTGCTAAAGAAAATTAAAACCTCCAGAAAAGTTACCCCATTTGGTAGCTTCAAGAGCTCCCCGTTCAATGGTTCATAATCATCTTATTTATAAAGCAAATACATTATTTATAATATATAGAGCTTTTTTTCTCCCTTTATTTCTTCTACAAATAAGCATCGGTGATGAGGAGGACCACAGAGGTGATGTTGGCCACTGCACAGTAGAGTTGAGCTCTCATACTCACCAAGTTGACAGGACTGCTGACATTGCTGTTCATCAATGCCACCAATCCATTCACAAGATCACTGCAAAAAGCGAAGAACAGATTGAAACAATTTGCACTTCCCTATAAATAGTAATTCTTGTATAAAAAGAGAGTTGCCTCCTCAGAGCTCCAGTAAAGCAGATCGGGCAGCTGAGGAATGCTAAAATGAGATTTGCAGTACACGCTTCAATGGACACATGTTTTCTTGGGTGTTTTATTCCACAGTCCCTACTTTAAGATACACTGAACTGGAAATCAGTTTGAAAGAGTGATTATCTTTGGGATACACTGGCTATAGTTTATTGAACATATGAAAGAATAAAAAAAAAAAATCTAGTTACTAAAAAGCAATCAATGCATCCTCTCTAGTACCCATTCTTATTTGAGGCCCATTACTAACAGAATAAAGTTGTAACACAGAGGCATGTAACACCACCACTTGCTTTGCAGTTTGCCATCTGAATGCTCTTCACACTTTCAGAAATTCAACAAATCAAGTTTGTTAAAAATATATAAAAAAATCACACACCCCCCATACAGTGTTGTGGTGTTACCCCCACCAGCAAAATAACCCAAGCTTATTTTGGATTACTAGTAACAAACTGCTGCTTGACTCTGAATATAAATATCCAGATCTGTCTCATTATGACTTGTAATCAGGAAGGGAGGAGCTACCTGAACTGATGGGGTTTCCACAGCGTCTATCACCACTATCACTACTTTCAGGAGATGAAAAGATCATTTCCAAGCAGGGAAAAGATTAAAACAACCAAGAAGCCTGAGATGGAAGGTCAGCTAGCACAACAGAGAAAAAGATACTGTGTAATAGATTTAGATAGAGGTATTTAAAAGGCGTGTAGATGTGCTTGAGGACATGATCTAGAGGTGGACTAGGCAGGGTTAGGCTGTGGTTGGACTCAATCTTGAAGGTCTCTCCCAATCCAAGAGATTTTATGATTCATTTTTTCTTAGAGAAAGTACATTCTGAAACATTGGCCACAGCAATACTCCCTGAGCCAGCTCCTTCCCCCAGAAGTACAGTGGTCCAGTGCGCACGCTGGTCACAGCGGTCACGAAGACACACGGTGGCAGCATTGCCATTGAATTGCAAGGACTGAGAAACTGCTCTGACTGCAACCAGCATTAAAGCAAAGCAGGAATCCTTACATGCTGTCCCTTGAAGGGAAGAACACATTCGTATTTTAATTGAAAGTTGTGACTCAACTAACTTTGTTTCTTGGTATTTTAAAAAACTTCACTGTCTCCTTTCTGAAAGTAAAGGTGGACAAAAAATAATTCCTTTGACTGAAATTCAAGTGGATATGAAGGTGCTGGAGTTCAAAGAACCATCAAGCATAGTATCCATCAGACAAGACAAACAAGGCTTACCTGACATACTGGAAAGCTCTTGTCTGAGTTCCAGGTCCGTAGACCTAACACAAGATGAAAATTAGGAAAGTTAGCTTTTCCTCACCGTTCTAGACAAACATCCCAAGAAGAAACATCTAAGACACAAGCTCAATGTTGCAGAAATCGAAAGAGATGTGCTTGCACAGCCTTTGGCAAAGAATCTGTTCTTTGAAGGTCTTCTTCCTCTTGGATGTGTCTCCAGTAAACACATCCGTAAGCATTTTATTAACCAGAACTCTCGATGTAGGAAACATTCGCAGAGATGTAGGACAGAGTGATGCTTTGTCGTCTCTTGCAACACTGAAAGAGACTGCAGTGTCTACTCAGCCAGAGAAGAGCACCAAATACTTAAATCAAACCTCAGAACACTAAGATGTGGTTACGGTGAGCAATTTTAATTTGCTCATCAACAATGGCTAACTTCAGAGAGACCACCAAATGTTAGCAGACCATAAAAAAGATGTTAAGGAAAAAAAGCACTGTCTTTAAAGGAATCTGAAACAAAAAAAATATCCTATGATTCTCTAAATATTACTGCCCGGGGAAATGGGATCTAGTGGCTAGAGCTTTGGAGCAAGCAAGTTGTTCAGGTTCAGGACGGGTATTAAAGCATACCTAAAATGTACATAATGGTATCATATAACACTATAACATTCTTTTTTTTTCTTTTTTCTCCACAGTTTAACTGCATGCAGTACTAAAATCCCCAGGCATCAAAATGAAAGGCATCAGTAGGCATATTTAAGCAGGGAAAATACTTAAGTGGGGACACACACATCTTACCACCAACTTTGCTACAACAGAAAAGCTTTTTGGAAGGACAGAACAGAACGCATGGGGTTGTTTTCCATTTGGACACAGGAAAAAAATACAGCTGGCATACACAGAAAGACAGAACAGTTTGGTTAGAAAGGGACCTTAAATTTCTAAGTCCCAACTCCTCTGCCATGGGCAGGGACAACCTTCACAAGCCCAGGTTGCCCAAAGATCCATCATCCAACCTGGCCTTGAACACTGCCAGGGAGGGGCAGCCACAGCTTCTCTGGGCAGCCTGTGCAAGGGCCTCACCATTTTCATTTAAAAAAAAAAAAAAGTAAAAAAAAATTTCTTCCTTAAACCTAGTCTGAACCTACCCTCTTTTAGTTTAAAACCACTGCCCCATGTCCTACTGCAACAGGCCTTACACGCCATGATCCGTCGCTTGATAAGCTGCTCTTCTCCAGGGCAGGCTTGGAATCCAAAGACTGTTCTTGCCGCTGAGCAAGATCAGGGGCTCAAGACTTTAGCCAACACCTGATTCTGATAGCAATGCACCAGGAGAGCATGCTGACAGCCTTATGGCCTCTGAAAGCAAGCAGGAAGATGATTTTATGTACGGGTACTGCTTCCTGCTTGACATCCTGTAGCCTGTGGCATAAGTTTTACATAGCTAAGTGACCTATGCGCGATTTCTGCAAAGTCATCCCTGTGGCTACTTTTCCTACATGCAGGCAGTGGCTGGAAAACACAATGCAGTTTCCTCCTCCCAAATTCTCTTAATAAAATCTTTCTTTACAACAACACAAAGCAACAAGGGTCATGTTTGCACAGGGTATATTCAAACAGACTTTCTTCGCAAGAGGTTACTTCATTTGAAAAATTACTTTGAACCAGGAGACAGAATACTCCTTGTTTCTAAGAGGGTCAACACCAGGTATTCCTGCCAGCCAAATTCTGTGATGATAAAGGCCGAAAAGTTTTTTTGTTTCAATTACTGCTTTTTGCCATTTATTCATTTCATTTCACTTGGTCAAATAAACTCTCCCATTAGATTTTTTTTCCCCTCGTATCCATTAATTTTCAATATCAGACAGTTACTCCCTAGAGAACATTAATGTTTATAAATATGTAAAGGGTGAGTGTCAGGAGGATGGATCCAGGCTCTTCTCAGTGTTGAAGAGGCTCCATCTTCTTGACTGCTGCTGTTTGCAACAAAAAGAACCAGCCTCAAACTGCACCTCTGGGGAGATGCCTAGAAGACAATTAAACTCTTTCTGCAGGAATTGGAATGCCTTTTTATGTTTGTTTGTAAAGGAAAAAAAAGTACTGAACCCACGTTGCTCTTCAACTAGCCCATTCAGTGCTGAAGAGAATCCTATCAGGAGATACTAAGCAAGCAGGGCTTAGTGTTTTTGTGAGCTACCCAAGACATCTGCAATCTTAACACTGATTTGCATGACATTAAGTATGATACAACCTGGCAAGCACAGGTCATTAGTCACAGTCAGCATCACACAATTGCTACCACACTGAGAACTGACAGTGCTTTGCAGAAATAAGTAAATCTCTGTGGAAGAAGCAAGTCTTTAGGAGATGCTGTCAATACAGCACTCAAATTAATACAGGATTGTTACTCTGAAAAATCACAGGTCTAAAACACAAACTTAGCAATGGTTAGGAACAAGGTAGCCAAGATGCATCACTGATGATATAAAAAACAGTAATAGATTGCAAAGTTTACAAAGAGTTCTAGACCTCACCCAGTGAGTACACAGTACTGTCTGGCACCCAAGTTCTGCAGTGGGTAGCCACAGTTTGGCATATAATTAAAAAAAAAAAGATTATAGAGGTAGGGGAGGTGTACCACAGGACACCAAGCTTCATCTTGACTAGATATGACTTACACCCTGGTCTAGACTCTTCAATGCTTTGTCCCAGTTTACGACTTTGCTCTACAAGAATCACAGCTGTGGGAGTTGCCAGGAAGCTTTCATTATTTTACTACGTGGATTATTTGCTCCTTCCTAGAGGAACTGAATTCCTGCCTGAACTCTGGGTTTTAGTCTCCAGTAGAAGGAATGCTGCCTTAATCTCAAGACAGCTGCCCCATGGAGATACTTAGCAACATGAAGATTCAAAAAGGTTTTTGCAGAAACCTTTGAGTGATTTCCTGGTACTCCACTCTTCTAATCTAGGCAATTTTATCAAATATTTATATGAAATTTCTACTGTATGTCACAAACTGTAAATGTTTCCATGAGCTCACAACTGATCTCAGATTTCAAACTACTGTTAAAGGATGTCTCCATTTCTTTTACATATCCTCATTATTTTATAACAGCAAGCTAAACAGGACCAGGTACTGTGTATTGTTAAATTATCAGCAGCACCTTTTGCAGAACATTGGTCTGTGCCAATTCTTCTTCTCCCAGACAACATTGTGACATTGCTTCAGCATTACCAAGAGCCAGGGACCGGTCACAGCAAAAAGGTATGGATACAGCAACTTGTTTCGATAGGAAAGTTTAGCTGTATAGACGTGAGCCATGCCACCACAGTTTGTCAATGGCAATAAAACTTAGTCCTGGCCCACTGTATTTACTAACAGGTGATGCAGCCTGGAGGCCTGCAACATTACCTTATGCAGGGAAAGTTTAGGCTGATCTCTAAGCTTGCAAAATGACACTTAGAAGCCTAACTCCCCAAAAGGGTTCAGGGAAGTACCACTAAAACATGACTCTGTAAACCTTTCATACGATGTTCCTGTAGAAGAGCTGTGACAAAGGTTCAAATTCAGCATGACTGCAACACTTTCTCAGACTGCAGGAATACCAATACATCATCAACAAAGCACATTTTTCACGTGAGGGGGCAGAAGGAAATGGATGGGGGACAGGGTGGGTACAACCACCTTGGTGTTTTCTAAAATCTAGCCTCTTTTATACAGCATGATGACAGGAGAGAAAGAAGAGCAACTCTTCATGTCACCAGGAGGTCAATACTTACTGTTAGTGGTTCTCCCTGGAGAGCTTGGAGGATAAAATTACTGACAACTCTACCATCGTTCATATGCATTCGAGGACCAAAGGTATTGAATATTCTAGCAACCCTCACTTCAACTCCTTCCTGTCAGCAGGAAAAAAAAACGGAAAAAATATGTATTTGTTATTACTTCAAGAAGAATGTACTTTTTCCTAAAAGTGCAAAATAACTTTTCCTAGCCCTAAAGCTTTCTTAAGAATCCTTCTTACAGGTTTAACACTTTGTTTTCCTACCTCTTATTGATGTTACTGGAAACTGTAGTGCATACAGAAAGGTAATTTGTACTAGTTCTCAGTATGTAACTCTAAATTCTAAATCAGTGCTAGAACAGCTGATGATTTCAGCCATGCATCTTCATCAAACGAGAACTCTGCAATTTTTGCAGTTGTACCCTTCCAACACCAACCTACTTCAGCTGGGATTTATCTATAGTTTTACTTATAAGTCCCACCTCACAATCACTTGATACAGTAGAAAAGGAGCATTTTTAAAGATCAGAAAAGTTGAATAATTCGGGTATCTTCAATAATGCTATAAAGTGGCTTTCTAACCACACCCCACAATGTTTCTTAGGTCCCTGCTACTTATCTATGTAAATACACGCTATGTAAATACACACATTACCATCCAGGTCTCTTCAATGGCTTAGTTTTATTCAAGAAAAATGTCTATCATTCCCAGAAGTCCTCTCTGCAGGATAGTTTGCAAATCTTCAAAGCAAAATGCAACAGCTATGTGAAAATGGAAACTGAACACAACATTTTGACACTCTTGAGACTGAAGTCAACTCTAGGCATATTCTGTTCATTGACACTCATATGTACAACTCACAGTGCATAATAAGGCATAGAAGGAGGACATTTGGCCTTTGTGAGTTGAAGCATGCACCTGGTCCCCGATGTGTTCAGGGCAGTGTGGTATGCTGTAAACAACTAGATGCTACAAGGCAGGGAGGAGGGTCTCAGATTCAGCCCAGGGATATGTATCCTCCTCATACTCCTTGGTCCTGCCCCCTTCCAGAAAAAAAAAAAAATCCATCCATGTGTCAGTCACAGAAAACACTGTTCACCTGTAGCAAGAGCATTGTGTTGCTTATTCAACAGAAGTAACTTACGTAACTGAAGTCACAAGCACAGCGTCCTGGTGCTACATATATTCAGTTATTGTCTCAGATGAGATACAGAACATGCTGTATTTTTAATGCCCTTTAACAAGGCTTAGACCCATGCTTGCCATTTTCTTGGAAGACAAGAATGCGTATGGAAGAAGTGTGTAATTGGTACACGACACACTGTTGCTGAAGGCTACAGCTCACACATTTCACCTGGGAGACACCTGGAAACATATTTTTCTTGGAAATAAATGTAGCTTCACATACGAGAAACTCGTGGGGAAAATCTATTCTCTCTTGGGTTTCCACATGATTTATAAACAAACAAATCATCAAAGAAGTTTTGTGAAAGCAACAGCATTAGATTTTTACAGATTAGAGAGTGGGAGAGGCAAAAAGCCCATACAACTCTGTAAATATCACCTGGTGTTGAGAAATGGGAAACCCAGAATCACAGAACATTAGGAGCTGGAAGAGACCTCGAAGATCATCAAGTCCAACCCCCCTGTCCGAGCAGGATCATCTAGACTAGATCACATAGGAACGTGTCCAGATTTGTCTTGAAAGGAGACTCCACAGCCTCTCTGGGCAGCCTCTTTCAGTAATCTGTCACCCTCACAGTGAAAACTCCTTATATTAAGATGGAACTTCCTATGTTCCAGATTGGAACCATTCCCCCTTGTTCTATCACTGGCCATCACTGAGAAGAGCCTGGCTCTGTCCTCCTGACACTCACCCTTTACATATGTATAAACATTAATGAGGTTACCCCTCAGTTTCCTCTTCTCCAAGCTAAAGAGACTCAGCTCCCTCAGCCTGTCCTCAGAAGGAAGATGTTCCACTCCCTTAATCATCTTGGTGGCCCTGTGCTGNCCAGGTCCCTCTGACCTGCACTGCTCTCCAACAGGCCAGTCCCCAGTCTATACTGGTCCCTGGAGCTGGTCCTCCCCAGATGCAATACACTACACTTGCCCTTGTTAAATCTCATTAAACGTCTCCCTGCCCAGCTCTCCAACCTGTCTAAATCCTGTTGAATGGCAGCACAACCTTCTGGTGTGTCAGCCACCCCTCCCAGCTTTGTGTCATCAGCAAACTTGCTGACTGTGCTCTCTATTCCCTCATCCAGGTCATCAATGAATACATTGAACACTACTGGCCCCAGTACCAACCCTTGAGGGACTCCACTAGTTACAGGCCTCCAGCCAGACTCTGCCCCATTAATCACAACTGGCTGGTTTCTTCCCTTCAATCAGGTCTCAACCCACCTCACTACTCCACCCTCCAGGCCACCCTTCCTCAGTTTGCCCACAAGGATGCTGTGGGAGACAGTGTCAAATGCCTTACTGAGATCCAGAAAAACCACATCCACTGCCCTACCATCATCCATCCACCTGGTTCTATCCTTGTAAAAGGCTATTAGATTCATCAGACATGACCTCCCCTTGGTAACACCATGCTGACTACTTCTAATAACCCTCTTATCCTTGATGTTTCTGGAGGCAGCACCAAGGACAAGTCGTTCCATCACCTTTCCCAGGATGGAAGAGAGGCTGACCAGTCTGTGAAACACCAAGGAGTACCAGTAAAACCCAACCCTTCCCAGTATGGAGAAGGCCAAATAAGATCCAGTTCTGTTTAACTGCAGGTAAGGTTTCTGTCTCCATGATCCAGTGTTGTTGCCATGCCAAACACACGCTTCCAGCAGCATACTGAAGAGCCATGCTCAATGCTTTCCCTGTATCTGGAAACACTTACTCTCATACATTCCCGTTCTTCCACTCTGCACTGGACACTGACTCCTTCAGGGAGGGATTATATTTCACAGGGGCTTTCCAGATATTGCCATTAATAACAAGTACAGAAAATAAGACACTTGGAAGCTAGTACTTAAGATAAAAATAACTCATTAAGCAATGCTGACCAAAAAGCCTCTCTTGTACTGCACAAGCTACAGCAGCAGCTTTGTTTTCCAATATTGGCTGGAAACTAGCAAGGGATCTAGAAAAGAAAACAACACATTCTCTATAGTGAATCCAGTATTTCTTCTTCCTTCTATTTATTCCCTTCCCACCACTGTAGTGTTGTCTTTGAAAATAGCTTTTTATTTATAGTGTCATCTAGCAAAGCTTTCCTCTGCAGCCTAGTGCTTTGAAAAAAATATTTTCTAAGCAGCTGAATTTTCATTTGTGCCTGTAAAACCAGGAGCTATCCTCTCAAAAGAAACTCTTCCACAGACAAAGAGATGCCGGAGCTGGTACATTAAAATTGTCCTAAACTTCCTTCCACCATTTCATTAACATCTCCTGTGAAGTGACCCTTTTTGCACATGGAGTAACTCTCTTCTTTGTATTAACTCTCTGCGAATACTTACAGCACTCTCTTACCTATGTTCTGTTACTCCAAGTATCGACAACAATGTTCATTATGACTATCTCCAGCATATTCCCAGATTTCTGTTACTATGTCATGTACAATATTTCACTCTATCCTAGATAAAAAATGGAAACCTTTTTCTGGCCCACATTTATACTGCAAAACAAATTTGCCCTCATAGGTCAGCCTGTCACTTAGTTCTAGAGATCCCTGCTCCAGAATGCATCAAGGTATCAAGGATGCTAGGATAACATCTTAATTTTACAAGAACTATTTTATTTTTATAAGCTTCTTAAGAAAATATACCTCCTTGTGTCGACTGTATCAGAAAACAGATCAATACACAATACAACTCAAATGTCAAGAGGTTCTTCTCAGCAAAACTGCCTGAACATACGCTGTGGCTGTAATTCATAAGGATATCAGCCAGGTCTGTCCTCCTAAATAACAGGGTTTCCTCCTGTAAAGTCTGTGGATCTATCTGAACAGCAAGCATGAATTAGCCCTCCCTGCATACAGCATCAGAAAAGGGAAAGCTGCAACTGTCAGCTCTTCAAAAGACAATGGGATTCACCAACAAAACAAGCCAGGAAAAGCCCAGCTGCATGGGTATCACTGTGACGTGGTACACGCCTTTCTCAGTGTTTCCAGCTAAAATTACTAGGAATGTGGCCTGCATTGGTTGCTTTATTAGTGATTCATATTCTTTTCCATGTATTTCAGAGATCATTAACTCTCAAAATTGTTTCCAAAACTCTGAATTGTAATCACAGCAGAATTACTAGCACAGTGTTCACCGGGATCCATGATGTGATTAGGCTACAATATTCTATGCTGAGACTTGGTCCAAGGCAATTTATATATATGTACTGCCTATTGTATAAGCAAAATGTGATTGATTTCTGGCTACTGTTTTAAAACAGTTTTACAAAAGCAGTAATGCTGATACCTGAATTTCACTAAAGTTCCTGAGAAAGCCAGGAAGAACAATCACCATTGTTCTGACTCTACTTGCAGCATAACACAGGTCCTTGAACACAAACAAGGCACACCTGCAGAACTCCTATCTTACAGCCGAAGTATTATCACACTCCTAGTTCACCACTTCCCAGATTAGAGAAGCTATATCATTCCTTTGATGTCTCCTCATACCATTATTTGTCCCTCCTTGCTAACAGTTATGTCCTTTTCCAGCACTTGCCTCAGCTTGCAAACCTCTTGTACAGACTGGACACAGCCACTGGACAACGCAAACTGTCACAGGCCATTCCACCAATACTTGGACAGGAGACATTGCCACTGGCAAGGTGGTTTAATGCAGCTGGCAGCTAAAACAACTGCACAGCCATTTGCTCACTGTCCCTTCCAGCAGGACACGAGAGAAAATAAAAAATGGAAGAAAAAAAATGGTGGGTTGAGGTAAAAACAGTTAAAATGAAAGAAAAAATAATCATAGACTACATAAAATAAGCAATGCATGACAACTGCTCACCACTCACAGACCAAAGCTTAGCTAGTTTCTGAGCCATGGTCTAAACTCCATGCCAGTTTTCCCCCAGTTATACACTAAGCATCACACCATGTGGAACACAATATCCATCCCTTTGTCCAGTTTGGGTCACCTGTCCTGACTGTATCCCCTCCCAGCTTCCTGGGCACCCCCCAACCTATTGTTGGCAGAGCAGTATGGGAAGCTAAAATGTCCCTGACTGCTTGGTAACAAGCATAATCATCAGTGTGTTATCAACATTATACTCACCATAATTCCAAATCACTATACACCAGCTGCCTGGAAGAAAATTAAGTCCATCCTAGCCAAAAGGAGGACAGAAGGGATGTGTGCCCACTTAAGTGCATCTACGCCTGAATTACTAGTATATTCTCTTTAGAAAGTACTTTTAACGTGTTTTTTTACAGTTTTCTAACCTTGTCTGTTACAGGATTATTTGGCAACTCTTAACAATTTCTGAGCATGTAGAAACAGTAAAGATACTAGATCATTGGCAAAACCATTGTGTGTGAATATGGACCAAAAGACCTGAATTTTCTTCCTGCTTTATTTGCCTATAATTCTGTCCACTGACAGAAAAATGCCTATTATATCTGTGCTACATTTATATTAGGAAGTTCTCTGATAAGACAATACAATTTAGAAACAAATACTTAAATAATGAAAGAGGGGTTTATATTACTAATTACCCAGTGAAACAACATGTTGCATTTTCATAACACTGCCTCATTTACTGCAGTGTTCTCCCTTTTACATCTCTCTTCCTCCGACCCACTGTTGGCAAGAGACAGCTTTGGAAAACTGATTGCCACTTCTGCTTTGTACAGGACCACACACCGTGTTTTGGTTCATGTGCAGAGTTTGTACACAGGAAAAAAAAGAAAATTAGACAGCTTCTAAACTCATTAGAAAATGTGCAGATCCATTCATGCAATAACATGGAGAAAACATACCAACAGCAAACTTTCAGAAGGACTGTGAGGGTAACTGGAACAAGCTAAAGCTTAGCATTTTTTAACCTCTGAATTATTACAGTTTCCAAGACTTAACTTTATTGAACTATGGGGAAAGATTTTTATCTGTGGTTTCTCTTTTCCAAAGCATAAAAGCTTATTTGTGAACCTTGCAGCTACTATGATTGAAAGCAGCACCGTTTCTGCTTTTGAAGTAGAGCTAGTTAATCAAGAAGATAAAAATGACTAACAACAAACAGTACTTGAAATTTTCAATCAACTCCCACATTTGTTGAGAATACTAATATAACTATGTGACCTCTCAGACTTTGAGAAGGAAAGGAACTGTGGGTGATTTTAAAATTTTTCTTTCTGAATTTCATATACTGGCTTGGTATATAACAAGTCAGTACCAGTGTTGATACATGCACTTCAAAGCTGTCAATGCTCTCTCAGAGAGGAGGGAGAGGTGCTGTACCATCTCAACTCTACCTCACTGGCAGAGCCCAAGGTATGTGACAGTCTGTGATATCTCAGACGCCCTTTTGCCAAACCTTGCCGCACTACTATCCAGTTTCCTATTAATTTAACTTCTCTACTTGGCTTCTAAGTATCTGAAGGGTAGTTCTTATCACAACCATTTACCTTTGGCCTGGTACATATCCAACAGTAACCATTCCCTCTGAAAAGCTCCTAGAGAGCAGCCCTGCTGAGAAGGACCTGGGGGTCCTGGTGGATGAGAAATTGAACATGAGCCAGCAGTGTGTTCTTGCAGCTCAGAAGGCCAATGGTGTCCTGGGCTCCATCAGAAGAGAGGTGGCCAGCAGTGACAGGGTGGTGATTGTCCCTCTTCACTCTGCCCTCATGAGGCCCCATCTGAAGTACTGAGTTCAGATCTGGAGTCCCCAATTCAAGAGAGATGTGGAGCTGTTGGAGAGGGTTCAGAGTAGGCCACGAAGATGATCAGGGGCTGGAGCACCTCCCCTGTGAGGAAAAGCTGAGGCATCTGGGCTTGTTCAGTCTGGAGAAGAGAAGGCTGCGGGAGGACGTCACAGAGTGGTGAGGTGCTGGAACAGGCTGCCCAGATAGGTGGTGGGTGCCCTAACCCTGGAGGCATTCAAGGCCAGGTTGGACAGGGCCCTTGGCAACCTTGTCTAGATTCAGGGCTTCTGACTGAAACCCTTCCTCTTCTCAACTGTGCTGTCATAACCACAATTCCACTTTTCCACAAATAGTATCAATTCTGCATCTTCTCAAGCAAACTATTAGCAAGCACCGTGTGACAACACAAAAAAAAAAAAAAAAGAACTCTGCATGGTTAAAAATTATCTATATTGAATATCAAGGAAAGAAAACAATGAGCAATAATTAGATAATTTAAAATCCCAAGAGACATTAGAGAAAAATGATTTAATTCAACAAAGCTATTTTTTACTAATTACTCAGTAACTATCTGATTATTTGCTATACAATGCCTTTCTAGTTGCAAGTCAATCAACAGTTTTCATTACCCCTATATTTTATGAAGCCAACTCAATTTGTGAATTAAAGATTAGAGGGGAAGTACAGCTCAGTATAAAACAGAAACCCAGCCTTGTGTTGCAATTGCAATGCATATGTATATTTAACAAATTTCAACATCAGTTTGCATGTGTTAGTCTCTCACATTAATATAATAAACTTCACTTCCAACATCTTTCTTCTGTTACCCGCTAAGATATTTAGTCAGCTTGAGTCATCACAGGCCTGGCTACAGAATCTTCTCTAATGCAGTGCTTAACACTGGTCCACTTAAACGAGGTTATACTTAGTATTTCATAATAATTCACTCCTATATACTTACGAAGGCATCCAATGGAATTTCAGTATGAAGATTAAGCTATTCTAAGTCAATCTGAAAAGTATCACATCATGTGCAACTAAGCCCATCTGTTACTACTAAAGTTTCGGACACAGAGTCAGTATAAAAAAAAAAAAAAAAAGAGGATGAAGAAATTGGAAGGAGATGAAAAATTTCCCTACAACATCTCATGGAGACCTGAAGCATTGCTTCAGCTCTGGAAAATTTCATTACAGATTAATAGTAGAAGAAAAGAAATTACATCTAGTTAAAAAAATACCACTCATACGCTAAGCTTTTTAAATGCTTAGCATATTTGTATTTATGATGTGCCTATGCAAACATACCAGATTCCTGCCAGGTAGTGTCAGATTCTGACTACTATTTAAATTAAGCCAGAGTTGGAGTGTGCAAGAATGTCTGGATTTCCAGGTAGCTCCAGAACTCCAGCCACCTTTTAAAAAATGTTACATGCATACTGAATTGCAATTCCTGACCAAAGCACAGGATTCGCATTGCAGTACTAAGTGGCAAAACTCCTCTTCCATCTCTTTATACCTCCCCTCACACCTGTATGTTTTCTTCACCTATCTATGCCCTGGAAGACCTTACTTGTATTTGGAAAATACATTTGGAGCTGTCCCTAGGACAGAGAACCCATTTGCATCGTGAGTTCCCACTTAATGTATGTATGCACCACAGTTCTCCCTATACAAACCTTTACTATACTTTGTAAATCCTGCATAAAATATGAGAGATGGAATTGTGACTCATCCTGTGCCTTTAAGATACCACCCAGGATTTTCAGAGAGACCTGCGGTCTTGCCTCTCTAAAAGAAGTGTATACCACAAAAAAAAACAACCAAAAAATCAAATAGCGTACAGCACAAGCATTGTTCACAAAAGCTACAATGTTCAACAACAAATGTATTTCCCGATCCACGAAAAATATTTTTCTACAGTGAAGTATAGAAGGCATCATCCTGAACAAGAGCAATACCCCCCTCCACCCCACTGCACCTTAAATGATTTAAAATAGAACAAAGGAGACATGAACCTCTGCCTTCCCTGTATGGCAGAAGAGATAAGAGAAAATTACTACAAAATCAGAACTAAAGTACCATCCTTAAATTCCTATCACTTCAGTTTAATTCTGTTTTCAAAGTTTACAGAGGCACTTAGTATTTCATCATTTAAAAGTTTAAAATTCTACAAAACACACTACATTTGACTGATTTATACCTCTGTGTTTACAGCTTAGAACATCAAGAAACAGTGATATGATTTTCTTTAGTATGCCAGATTTTCTAATCTAACGGTCTCCAGGAGATTAGCTGAACAATAAGTAAGATTCACAGAGTTGATGCTGGGTTAACGATGAGGCTCTACTTGTTGATTATAAAACCCACACAAACTGGCATGTTATATTTCAAATTATATTTTCATTTCATGTTTACTGTTTTTGTCCAAA
Source organism: Heliornis fulica (assembly GCA_013399135.1). NCBI lineage: Eukaryota > Metazoa > Chordata > Aves > Gruiformes > Heliornithidae > Heliornis > Heliornis fulica. Next base: position 367,938 of record VXBZ01005238.1, on the reverse strand, counting down.
GAAGTGCATTGCACAGCCAGGCATTCTTATCTTTTGCTAGTGGCTGTAATTCTAGCTGGAGGCCTGTAACTAGTGGAGTCCCTCAAGGGTTGGTACTGGGGCCAGTATTATTCAGTGTATTCATTGATGACCTGGATGAGAGAATAGAGAGCACAGTCAGCAAGTTTGCTGATGACACAAAGCTGGGAGGGGTGGCTGACACACCAGAAGGTTGTTCTGCCATTCAACAGGATTTAGGCTGGAGAGCTGGGCAGGGAGAAGTTTAATGAGATTTAACAAGGGCAAGTGTAGGGTCTTGCATCTGGGGAGGAACAACCCCAGGTACCAGTATAGGTTGGGGACTGGCCTATTGGAGAGCAGTGCAGGTCAGAGGGACCTGGGGGTACTGGTAGACAGCAGGATGACCATGAGCCAGCAATGTGCCCTTGTGGCCAAGAAGGTCAATGGCATCCTGGAGTGTATTAGAAGGGGGGTGGCCAGTAGATCAAGAGAGGTCCTCCTCCCCCTCTACTCTGCCTTGGTGAGACATCACCTGGAGTATTGTGTCCAGTTCTGGGCCCCTCAGTTCCAGAAGGACATACAACTCCTTGAAAGAGTCCAGCACAGGGCCACCAAGATGATTAAGGGAGTGGAACATCTTCCTTCTGAGGACAGGCTGAGGGAGCTGAGTCTCTTTAGCTTGGAGAAGAGGAAACTGAGGGGTAACCTCATTAATGTTTATACATATGTAAAGGGTGAGTGTCAGGAGGACAGAGCCAGGCTCTTCTCAGTGATGGCCAGTGATAGAACAAGGGGGAATGGTTCCAATCTGGAATATAGGAAGTTCCATCTGAATGTAAGGAAAAAACTATTTCACTGTGAGGGTGATGGAGCACTGGAAGAGGCTGCCCAGAGAGGCTGTGGAATCTCCTTCTCTGAAGACATTCAAGATCAATCTGGACATGTTCCTGTGTGGTTTAATCTAGGTGATCCTGCTCAGGCAGGGGGGTTGGACTACACGATCTTTCAAGATCCCTCCAACTCCTAACAATTCTGGGATTTATACATACTTCATTATAAGATAGTTCTAAAGCGATTTAAAAAAATACATTGCTCCTATATGTGTACGCATTAAAGAGTTTCCTAATTTCTACTTGTATATTGTGGTTTGAATTTACTTTTGAGCACAAGACCCACTTTAAAAAACTCTCTTATCTGGCTCCTAAATTAAGGTCCTAAACTGAGGTCCTGCTAAACTGAGGTCACTTCAGTTTAATCTGTCTGAAAACTATTTACAATACTGAAAGACAAAATATGAAGACTACTAAAGCACATTTTCTTGAGGAACACTGAAAAAACACAATGGATAAGAGAAGTAAACTTTTTGCATTAAAGAAATGTTGCAGCTACATTATAACTCCTTTTTAAGGCATTCTCTTTTGCTCCCCCAACCTCTAAATACACATATTCCCATTTTGCCACATGACCTTCATGCATGCAGGAAATCCACTGAATCAGATACAAGTTTAATACCTGTTTCATGTACGCATAGCACATGGTCTCTGCAACTCTCTTCCCTTCATCATAGCAGGCTCTTGGACCTATTGGATTCACATGGCCCCAGTAGTCCTCATTTTGAGGGTGAACTTCAGGATCTATGAGGGGAAGAGAGAAAAACACTGTGAATTATCACAACAGTTACTATGTATCATGAATTTTTCAGTACATCACCAGTGTTACACAGTTTTAACACCTTCTCTCTGAACTATACATTTAAAAGACACTGAGTTTCAACAACATTCCCTAAATTGTCTATTTAACAAAACCATCAAAATGACACTTATGGAAGATATGAGACTATAGTAAAATAAATGAGTACAAGCAAAAAACCAGCCACCATCTACTTTCCCCTAGAAGAGTCTGAACTGAAGGTTGAATTAATCTCTTCTCTGCAAAGACAGACTACCTCAAGGGATCAAATAAGACTCGTATATAATATAATTCACAGGAAATATCATAGGTTATATAGACAATGCTTTTTATTCCATTTTGAATAAAGTAAAGCATCTTCAAGTATTACAAAGTAAGAAATAGAGAAAGAAAAATGGACAAATGGAGAAGTATTGCATTTCTTAAGAGTAGAGCACACAATGTGCTAAATGTGGTAAAGTACCACAATGCACTTACTAAGATGCTTCTGTTTTATTCTAGCTACCACTGGGCATAAACCATCAGCTTAGACAATCCTTTGGTTTGATCCAGTACAGAAGCTCTGTACTGCAGAGGCAGCCTTACGAATGCCTTGGAAATTCTTTATACAACACTGATTTCAAAACTCCTGTAGAAACAGATAACGTTTTCTGACTTGACTTTGTCCTTTATTTTCAGCAAAATTAATTCATCTGTTTAGTCAGACAGAGCAAGATGTGAATAGATTACACTTCAGTGACACAAAAAGCTTAATAATGACACTTTCAAGTTTACCACTTCAGCAGGCAAATTGCAGTAGAGAAATAAAGCTGCTTTTTTTTTTTTTTTTTCTTTTCGCCTGTTGGTGCCCTGTTTTCTTCCAGAAGGGGTTTCACTCAATTACAGAGCCTGACCCTAGATAACAGATGAGCAAAGGATGGCAAGCAGCCCAAGTTACCTTTGGGGATCTCTTGCTTTGATATTTGCTTTCCATCTTACTGACTGAAGTTATTCCATCAAAAGTGTACTTCTTAAGGTCATTCTTTGTCCTTCCTCATTTTTTCCTTACAATGCTTTGTATCTTGTTACAGAGATAATGGTTTTTAATTTGGTGTTTTGATTTTTTAAAGCCTAGACTCTCACAACTACAAAGGTGCAGATGACCATGCCTGCAAATAGCAGTGCTGCAAGGTTAAATGAGATTATCAATTTGGCAAGAGTTTACAACAGCAGAAAGTTTCCTCAAGTAGGCATATGGTCTGTCACATCCCCTAAGGAAGTACTAAAGCTTCTTGTTTCATGCAGCATGTTCTATCAGTCACTTAATTTCTCAGTAATAATAGAAGACAGGAGAAAAATAGCACCATTGCTTAATATTACATAAGAGACAGAGTGGCATGCATGCACAATTCTTAGCTTCGAGCTCTTTTCTCCTGCACTCTGCTGCACGCACCAGGGCAATTCCTAAACTGCAACAATACAATTCGTAAGTACACAGGGAAGAAATAATGAAGCGATTTTCTAATTAAATTGTCATTTTTCACCAGTTTTCATTACAGCATCTGGATTTTAATCACAGTTTAACACCCAAAACTCCCACACAAGTCCTTCTGAAAATGAGCTGTAAACTAAGACATAGGAAAGCTATGACGTCTGAACCTCCTTCTGCCACTCTGACTAGAGATTTAAAGCAATCACTAGTGCCCACATTTCAAGCTGCAAGAAGTACATCTGATAAAGAAATCAAGCTAAGAAAGGGATGAAAAACCTATCAATTGTTTGGCAAATGGTTCATAAATACCCTTTTACACAGCACATCTTAAGAACTCAAAAGTTCTATCCTCCTTACCTCCATAAACCTCTGACGTCGAGGCCAGCAGCAGCCGTGCTCCAACACGTTTGGCTAACCCTAAATTTTGGGCAACACAAAGTACATAATTAGATCAAGTTCAAGAACCTTTGAGTCACATTAACTGCTTTAGTGTAATCCCATTTTACGTATTTTAAAAGAGAATTTGACTTATCTCACTAGATAAATCTAGCTGTAAGTCACATCCATAGCTCCCACGCCCAAGCTAAAGGACTTGGGAAACAGCAGAGCAGCACCCACATGTGTGAGGTGTTTGCTTTCGGGACTAGACGTTACGCTGAACCAAGATCCAAGAACTTAACATATTACACCCTAAAGGTATACCCTAAAGGAAGCATTAGCCATTCTAGTTATGAAATCAGGACCTTGAAACAACACATCATTATTACCAAAACTTAAAGATGAGCTACATAAAGAAACTGAAACAGAATAACACGACATAGGAGAAAGTTTTTCCTTTATTATAGCCCTTTAAAGAGCCTGGATGATCCCACCCATTTCTTAAGATTACTGCACACTCCATTTCAGACTTTCTGGCCTTCAAGTTGGCATGGCCAATAAAAGACTGCCATACAACTGTCACTTAAATCTGTACTTAACTGTACTTCCTAGAACATCAACCAAAATGAGAAACTCAGCTGAGCTAATGCCCAGTGGCTACTTTGCCTCTTCACAACTCTTAGGACCCCTGACATCCAGTTCAAACTGTAGCATGTGCCAAATGAGTCAAAGATGTGAGGAAAAAAGTAGTGAAGGCTTGAGGCCTCCTTTTCATAAGCCCATTCTGAGCATCACAACCAACAGACAATGCTGAAAATGTTGCCTTGTAATTCTCCAGCACAGAGACAGATGTTGAGCATTCTTGCAGAGTTTGCTAGCAGAGGCACGCACAAGAGGGTGCGGTGTGCTTGACATTCAGGGTTTAGAGCCAGTGCAGCTCCACCTAGTTCAATGTTTGCTGCTGTGGAAAGGAAGAGCCATTCACGGCAAACATGGGATTGTTCCACAGACACCAAGATGATAATATGGCCACAACTTTGCTATAAAAATCCCATACACAATTATTTCTATGACTTCTATAATTACTGCACAGTTATTACTCCACAGCCAAGTTCAAGCATGAAGCTCTTACTTTGAAAGCTAAGCTTGCACGTTGTCAGATGTCATTTGCAAATATATTAAAAAGTACAAAAATCTTTACAAAGGGGAAAATATGCCCTTACTTTTCTGAAAGAAATCAACTTTCTCAAGTGTTCAACTCATCTGCTCCATCTTCTCCTCCCACCAAAACTCTGTCCAAGTTACATCATGTCTAAAAGAGTTAAGTAAGAAAAAAGTTTTCCACTTACCCAGCATGTTCAATGTCCCAATCGTGTTGGTCTTCAATGTTTTTATAGGATTATACATGTAGTTTGGAGGAGAAGCAGGAGACGCCAGATGATAGATCTGGTCCACTACAGAAAGCCAAAGAGGTGGGAAAGACAGCATTATTATTTTCCCATGAAAAACATATCAAATAAGAAAGCACTACAGTCAAGAAACAAGTACTCTTAGCCTCAGAACTCAGGATGTCTTATGTTGCTGCCTACAGATGACTGGGTTACAACAGGTCTGTATAACATGAGAGACTAAATTTTTAGTACAACAAAACCTATAAACAACAATATATACCTACACTGTTGACACAGAGAAGTTTGTGTGGGTGTTGACACATGTAAAAATTTTAGTTACGAGTTCTTTGGAGATGTTTAGAAGCTGCAAAAGTATATGCAATGTTCTGTTACCCTCAAGATTGACTACCAGCTTCAGAATATTTCTCTCAAATGGAAATCCAGGCAAGCATTACAAACTTTTTTTTATTATGAGGAAGGACCTTGTGGGAAAAATAAATACTGGATTTGTATTTGCAAGCCACTTGTCAATGAAATATTAACAGCATTAGTATCATATTTGTATTTTAAAAATATATACCAAGACACAGACATTCAGCTCTGTACTTTTTCTTCCCTACCCTTGTTCTATGTTGTACTTTGGACAATACCAGATTTTAGCCTTAAAAAAAAAAAGCCATACAGAGATTCCAGATGACCACCTCCCAGTTATGAACTACAAGTAACTAACACACTAGACAGTAGCTTACAATCAATGAAGGTATACTCCAGGCTAACCTAAAGTAAGGTAGGTTAGGTTTGGCAACAGATTGCCCTGGTAGCACATGTCAATTAACTGACTGCACTGCTTTAACTGCAGTGTAAACACACTCAATTATTTCCATCCCTCATAGGAGATACGTATTCAACACAACAGGAAAAGAGACTAGTACAAGAAAACTAAACAGTTACACCACTGTCACGAGCACAGGCTTGATCAAACCCCAGGATTCTTAATTTTAACTACTATTCCTAGCACAAGATAACATAGAGAAAAAAGAGAGAGAAAGGCTGTAACAGATTTTTAAATTCAAGGGCCAAACGTATTACAGATCAGGCTTTTTTTCTGTACACCTTTTTCTACTTTATTGCTATCTTAAGCTAAATGAATCACCCTTTGCTGTTTATTCTGCCAGCAGCCAGGTTTACTCGTTTTATTTTCAGCTATTTACCCATTTTCACTAAATGGTTTATTTCCAGAGCAAGCATGGCAGTCATTTCTGTCAAGGCAGTTCAGAAGACATGTATGAAATGCCATACATGATACTTGTACAAGGAAAACAAGCACACTGGACCTCACCCAACTTTGCCTTTGTAACAGACTATCAGGAAAGCTTTCATCTCTGTACTTCATAATTTCAAAGAGATCAGTTCACCCCAACAAATTTAAAGAACTGAAAAAACCTCAGTAAGGTTTGCAGTACACCAGAAGCAGTCTTAAACATAAAACATAAAAGAATCCTAAGATATTGATTGGTTAACATTGATAATAATATGAATCTCTGGCAAATCTTAATTAAAGACCAGCTTCAGCATATCAGGGTTGCAAAATGCACGGCACAACATAATAATGCAATGGTCAGAGGTACTAAACTAGAATAAAACAAACATACAAAAAATAAAAATTGGGACACATTTTCACAAGCTTTATCAGATATTTAACAAACCTCAACCTACAAGCCTTTTATAACACAACTATTGTAAGCATAAAAATATTTTTCCATTTTCTATGAAACATGAATCACAGTTAGTCAGAACTATGTGGGGAGAAAAACACACACAGACAGGCAAATGTCACAAAAAATTAAAGATCAAATGAGACACAGTGATGCTTAAGAAAGAAAATGGAATCCTCTACCAAGTTCATCCATGAAAAGTAACCAACTGAAATGTGAAAGAACCTGGAAAAATCATGGCAGCTGCTATTCTGACAGAAGACAATAAATACTGTGTGGCGTAAGGCTGTCTTGCCCTAGAACAGAACACCATTGGTCAAGTGGATAAAGGAAACATGGTGGATGTGATGATCTCAGTGATGGTCAGTGATAGGACAAGGGGAAATGGTTCTAAACTAGAACACAGAAAGTTCCAACTTAATAGAAGGAGGAACTTTTTCACTGTGAGGGTGACGGATTACTGGAACAGGCTGCCCAGAGAGGTTGTGGCGTCTCCTTCTCTGGAGACACTGAAGACCAATCTGGACACATTCCTGTGTGATCTACTCTAGATGATCCTGCTCGGGCAGGGGGGTTGGACTTGGTGATCTTTTGAGGTCTCTTCCAGCTCCTAATATTCTGTGATTCTGTGACAGCAATATAAAATAAAGGTTTAATTTTCACAGTATCTGTGACAACAAACTTTTTTTCCCCCCAGTAATTCTTCTGCCAAAACTAGCATAAAAGCATCCTTGACTTTCAAATTAAAAGAAAATACGCAAACTTGCCCAAATTTTCCATTTTCTCAATTTAAATATAACTGTACTTGCTTAAACTGCACAGGCTACATATATGATACAGTTAGTAGGGAAAAAAAAAAAGAATCAACTAGCTGGGAAATGTTAATGTGTTTCCTGTTAAGGCTTCCCTTCTTCCCCAGTTCCTAAGTTTCATTTGACAACACAAGCTCACAATCCTTTGCTTCCTGACCCCACTCTAATATAAAAAAAAAAAAAGCTGAATGGTTAGTGTGACAGTGTCTCTAAGTGGCTTAATTTACCCATGTGGAATGTACCTATTTCCATCAATCTTTGAAGTAAAAAAATGATAGTTAAAAGCCTTCAAAATACAAGCACCTCCTTCACACTAAAACCCCAAACAACATAATTTTAAAGATAAGTATGCTTTCTGATAATAAATCTAAAATAGTGGAAAAGTAGGCACGGTATAATATTTAACTTTCTAAATATTCCGTAAAGTATTTTTGTATATATAGTCATGTTTCTAGATTAACTGTAACTTTTAATTCTACTGGGCAAGCTTGCAGGTGCTGTGAACATATGCTGGCTCTTGTGTGGGAGTCATGTCAAATTTACCTCCCACTGCATCTTTCCCTTACTGCCCAACACAAAATCTCATAAAATGATTTTTAATTAAATTTTATTCACTGCTTAAACTGTCAATAGTGACCAAACCAAGGAGAAATTACTGCGAGTGAAACCTCATCATACAGTACAATTATCTATGAGCATAAACACAGGGTCAGCTTCTGCACAGTTCCATTGCACCAAGTTTTACCGTTTGGACAGAGTAACGATATTTGACAGCTGGCATGCTCAAGCAGATGCCACCAAATATATCTGCTTTTTAATATGCTGCCTTTGGTCTACAGCTGTAACATGTCTAAAGCAGAGATGGCCAGCTGCCTGCAAGATGTCAAAACAGCCCAGAAAGCCAGAGACACAACCTTGGCAGATGCGTCACACTGGCAAAGACCTATTCTCACATTTAAAAAGTGATGAGAAATACAACTTCATGTAGCAGACTCCTCTTCTATTTACTTTCATATCAACAGAAACTGATATTTCCATTCACCAAGAACTCAAGGGCAGCACCAAAGAGAGCTTTTCACAGAAGTCTACCTGTAGTACCAGTGCTACTAGTATCCAAAGACAGCCTGACACAGCCAGTGCTGGAAGATGTGAGCTTGATTTGAAGCCCTGCCTGCACTGCTACTTTAACTGAGAGTTCCAAGATTCTGCCTGCAGATGCCTTCCTCCTACAGATGAGCCATGAATATGAACAAAACATATGACTGCCTCAAGTTGTATCTCTGAATGTAAACATCCCACAGCACAGTGCTGTCCTGAAACCAAAGAAAAGGGGTAGACTGGAAGCGGACGAAAGACATGTTCCGAGAAGCTGCTGCCCCACTGCTTGCAGGCAACAGGTAACACAAGCACAGTGGCTCAGAAAAGCGAACTTTTTTTTTTCCAGCCAAGGCAGAGCTGAACTCTGACGAGAGTTTCACACTGTTTCTACCTGTTTCTTCACAACCCTTTCTAAATCTAGTTTTCAACTACCAGTGGCAGAACTTTTGCAGAATGAGAAAATCAGTTCAGAAGCACTGTGGTCAGTAACTTGCTGCTCAATCCTAGTCTGTCAAAGCAGGAGTGAATATTTTCCCATCTTCCTACTTCCATCCACTTCATTTTTGCTGTTTTTCAAACAGCTGCTGAATTTCTGACACACAGCAGTCCCTATAGGAATGGTTCCTTTAATGGTACATGGCAATTCCAATGAACAGGTTCAAAAATCATCTTTCTCTCCTTTGTGTTCGGACACAGCTCAGCCTGTGATTATCCAAGTGGCCACATGATTGTTAGCTAGAAACATATACAAACAGCTTGTGCATTCCAGCACAAAGTTGGCAGTTACTTAAGACAGCAGGCAACTTGAAAGTCTCCTTGAGCAAGACATGGAAAGCTATTCTAGCTACAGCTTTGCAGAGGATTAACTGTTTGGGTGCCTGAGACAGCACCCTCTGGAGAATTGGAACAAATGCATCTTGTAATTTGCCTCCACACCTCTTTGCTTTTTTATGAGGTGAAGAAAAAAGGGTTTACATTTAACTGTGCCCACTAAGAAACTTTGAGCTACATTTACAATTAAGTCACAGTGCAATTAATTGAAAACAACCGTGGAAAAGGTTGTGCAACACTTTACAGAGATAGGTAAAGACGATAAAAGACCAAGTAACAAAAACCTTCTGCAAGGTTTGTTTAGCATCAGGGGCTAGAACTCTAAGCCACCAGACAGAACAGCCAGAACTAGCTTTATCAAGCATAAGATAGTAGACCAGTGATAAAGCAACATTAACAAGTTTTCTCATGATACAATTTTGCTGAGAAAACGCAAAAAATTAAGTGTTTCAAAATAGCACAGACACAAAAGTCATTATAAACGTTCAAGCCATCAGGCACACAGTGACAAATACAGAAATCGAAATTCATCATAAAATTTCAGTAATATGTTGAAAGATCAACAGCAACTAAAATTTGTCAATTAGACCCTTATCTATGTGAAAAGCTCAAAAAAAAAAAAAATTAAAAAGCTTAGTACACATGGATTCCGTAATACTTGAATCCAGACACATTCAGTCTTATGCTTTCATTAATGTTTGACCATTAAGTATGGTCAATACAATCACTCACTTTTACACAGAAAAGTAGTTTTGTTGTAATATTTTGTATCAGCTGAACCACTGCACATGTTCTGCATGCTTTCTAAGTGCCTAGCATGGGTAGAACCTACCACCCTTCCTAGGTCAGGAAATTATACTCCTTCCTGCGTTGGAATGACCTTCATCTCCAATTTCTGCTTTCAACACATTTCATAGTGCCAAAAAGGACTAAACAGGTCACTGAGTCCATTAAGCACCTGCATTCATCATGGTACTTTCTAGTCAAAGTAAAAAAAGTCAAGCAGAAAAGCTTTGATCAGGAGCGTACACACAAGTTTCTACAGCTTAAATATATGGATTTTCCTTGTAAAGAGCAGTCACACCAAGTCCATTACTGTAGGTCAGGCCAGAGAAGCTGACACAGTGAAGCGAGACGTTTCTATTGCACTGAACTTAAAAAAAAAGACAACAAATACAAATCTGTTCTTCTGATTTATAAAAGGCTGCCTGTAGCTTAAGGCAAGCTAGAAGAACTCTATATAGGCTTGCTATATTGCTCATACTGGAGCAAATTTGGACAGCTTCACCAGAGACCCAGGTACCACCAAGTTTGTCTCTGGACAAACACAATTAAGCAGGATATGTTAATCTTCCTCATCATGACCTTCCCTAATCATACAACTTAAAATCATGAAGTTGAATGAATGTATTAATATCTGGCAGAAGGAATGAAAATTGAAGAGGAAATCTTGGAGGTACTGGAAAAAAGCAATGTATTTGAAGGCACTCACCTAAAAAGAATAGAAGCTGTATTTGTGTCTTGCTATGTGTGAAATGACTTACTTAGCTGCTGCAAGAAGGTGTGTATGTATGTACCTAAGGGCACTTGATAAGCAGACCTCAAGACCAAGAGGTATTACTTGTTTTTTAGGATCCAGTCTGTGGTATGGCTGCAATTTTAGGACATTGCCTTGAAATCAGATTATATTTTTGTGCCTGGGGTTCCTGAAGGCTTATGGTGGGTGTATTGAAATTTCTGTTGATTCCTTTTGGTTGCTTTTCTGCTTAAGAAAGCCCAAGTGGAAGCTATGTTCTTGTGAGTTTTCTATTGACATCTTCTGCAAATGCAAAAGCAATGGAAGTCATAGCAGAGGAGGAAAAAAATGATGCAGTAGTACAGTTAACTATAAATAACCCCAGGCTGAGAAATAAAAAATGGGTTTAGGTGATTTACTACTGTTTCTGGCCAATCCAGATCAAGATCCATCAATGCTGAGTACCACTTCATGTCGTGGATCAAAGATAATGACTTTGACGAAGCACATTTGAGCTTCACTGTGACGCCTGCACACACACACATACACGTGCAAAAATAGGCACTGAGAGATTTATTGAAAGCTACACATCTTCAGACTAAATAAATTTCCATGTCAAAACTGCAAACATTTCTCTTATTGGAAATGAGTCTTCTTCAGAAATAAACTACTAATTACTCTCCCTGGAATTTAATTGTCAAACATCCTTACATGACCTTGTTTAAGTACAGTAGCAAATCAACAATCAACAGCAATACTTGAGATAACTTTCTTTTATCATGACTTCACAATAATTCCCATTTCTATTTACAAGAAGGAGAAACTGGGACTAAGAAAAGAAGTATTGGTGCATAAGTCAATTTGTTAATCTGTTGCAATAATTAACCCTTATTGCATCACCTTTTTTGCTACCCCCCCCCCCTTTCCTATGTTAGGATATAAATTTTTTTCAGTGCAGAGGATATCATGTTCCTATACCCATAGAGGGGTTTATTTTAACATTTAGCCATTCCAGCTTTAATTATACTGCTGGAGTATGAGAAGACATTCAATAAACTGCCCACTGAATAACACATTATAATTTGATGTCAGTACAAAACAAGGAATTGGTGATTTAATGTCACAGAACTAGCAACAATGGTAATTCTCAAAGCTGGTCTCATGCATCATCAGTCAGAAAGAAGGTAACACGGGGAAAGATCAGGAAAGCTGACAAACCCAACTGACTGAGGTATAAGCTACCAGCACCAGGAGTCAATTAATAAGACCCTGGTCTCATTAGCCCGTCAGTGGAAGCCGAGGTTTGAAGTGAAGTAACAGCCAGTAACTGAAGCATCACACTGTCAGTGCAGAGAAGAAGTATGTGACTGCAGGACTTCCAGTACCATTGTCAGGATTCCACCATAAGCACTAATACAAGAGATGCAATTGCTGGGGGTTTTCCATATAAAATTTCACCTATTAGAATTCAGCAACAACAAAAAATAGCACCTCAGATAAAAAAAAAACAAAACAAAACACCAACCCCCAAAAAACAAAAGAACTAAATTGCTACAAAGTTTTAAAGGTATTAAAGTAAACCCACCAGAATTGCAGTGTAATTTGAGTAATGTTTTCACTGACTGACTATATACTTATAGTCTCCTCAACAAGTCTATAAAATGCATGTATTACCTCAAACATAGCCATGTTAATGCCATCTTGCAAGTTGGCATAATAGTTTGAGATTGATGATAGTTTAGATGTTTTTTTTCCATTGCTTCGGAGTGGAAGTTTCTTTCTTGGCTTTTTTTTTTTTGTTTGTTTGAAAATGGAAAATTCACTGCTGCCATTTTCCTACTCTACAGGCTGTGAAATGTTTGTACCTAAAGTAGAAACACAGGTTTTCCCCAGAAGATACAGGCAATTGAGGAAAGCAAGGAAAAATTAAGGAAAATGAATTGACTTGCCCTCTGAAAGAGCTTACTCTCAACTGGCCATACAACACTGCAGGTTGCATATGCTCTCTCATAACTGCTGCCCTGAATGAAGTTCTGAGTCCATGACATATCTAGACCACTGGCTTTGTGTGCACAGAAAGCCTGTGCAGGCACACAGGGAGGTGAGAGGGCAGTTGGGACAGGCTGACTGATTGCCATCTTGCCTTCTCACAGAATCAGTCATATTAAACAGTTTTTAAGATTTCCTTTCTCCTGTCAACTTCGAAAGGAAGAACTGATTTCAAAGGCAAAAGCATTCCAAACCTCTCAAACCACACTGGTCACAAATTAGGCTAATAAAAAACAAAGCATACAGACATTAGAGCAATCCAGAAGTCGGTGTGTAAGTTTCATTTCTTTACAAACATACACACTTACAAGAATAAAACACAACGAAGTGCAATACCAAAGCAGAGATTACTCACCTTCAATGTACAGGGGCTCAACGACATCATGATTTATCAGTTCGAAGTTCTCATGACCAATCCAGTGCTCCACATTTCTTTTCCTGCCCGTAAAGAAGTTGTCCACAACTGTAACCTCATGGCCATCCATCATTAGTTTGTCAGTAAGATGAGAACCCACAAACCCTGCTCCTCCAGTTATCTGCGTTAGGACAGTTGGTATAAATTTCTTTTTCTTTTTACAGAACAACCAGACAAAGTCTACAAACATGAAGACAGAAGAACAGTAGCTTTCAGGTCTTTACTTACTCCAGGGGAAACAATTCAATTTCCATACTTAAAACCTTTTTATCCAATATTTACAACACAAAAATTTCAAGAGAAATGCTTGACACATTTCATTGCTGTCAGGCTAGAGGTTCAGCTAACCATTCCCATCAACAAAATGTTTTTCAGATGAGATTTTTTTACCTTTTTGCCTTCAAATTGGTTTGTGCCCTTTTATGCGACAAAGTCTAAAATGACCCAAAAGGTAAGAGGAGAATTCTCTGAGATTCTCATTTCTCAGAGGAGATGACAGAATGCCAGGTTATTTTACTGGAAGATTTATATCGTCAGAAATGTCAAACCCATCTTTTGTCTGGTTAGATGGAAGACGTGTTAGGTGTCCTAAATAAGTCCTGCAGATCCTTTCATCCTTCCCAGAAGGAAGGATTATTCTTAGACGAAAGCAAGTCTTTGAAGATATCTTATTTAAAATATCTGCTAAACATAAAATTATTCCTTTTGTGTGTTAATACTTCCATAGCCCGCATCCTATCGTGCTGTTTTCAGCCTCATACCATTAGCCAATACTTCCATAGCCCGCATCCTATCGTGCTGTTTTCAGCCTCATACCATTAGCCAATACTTCCATAGCCCGCATCCTATCGTGCTGTTTTCAGCCTCATACCATTAGCCTGAGCAACCAGTATTTGCCTGCCTTGGAACTTTATGATGTTTTAAGAAATAAGCAGAAATAAAATCTCTTAAAACTTGTACTCCTGTTCCATTGCAGCTGCAGAAGCAAGGAAAAATCTTTAATTTTTTTTTAAATTTCTGGCATCTCAGTCCTGAACAGTAAACAAACAAACAAAAAAATCACTAGGTTCTGAAGCAGTCACCACAGAATGTAGTAGAACTGCAAGTTGTGAAGTTGTGGGAACACATCCAGACAGATGTTATCTACAAGCAGCAGTGATCTTTACTACACTTGAAAACAGCTTATGAAGAACATAAAGACATGACGTATCACCACTAGCAAAGAACGAAGGCATCTGTAAAAGCCCCACATGGCATCAGCTGTATTACATGACTGTAGGATCAAATTCACATTTTGAAAGCAACTCAGCTGTTTATCTCCATTTTTCAGCTGCAGTGACAACTACTAACCAAACAACAAAAGGACACTGGGAATTGTCAAGAAATAATCTAATGAATGGATGATGTGCTACAATGACAAAGACCTGCATGGAAAAGAATGTTGATGTCTCAAGTTCTGTTTCTTTCTCTTTGGGCTAGTCAATGCCCAAACATTTATCCTGCCCATTCACTGCTGAAAAAAAAGCCATTTTTTTTAAAGGGGAATGACAAAAAGGCAAAGAGAAAGCTATAAAAAAAAAGAAAAGAAAAAGAGATAACTACATCTGTTCTGTAAAAAAATTGAATGTCCACTTCTTGTATTTTCATACTTATTTTTCTTCTTCAAGATTCAGAGCCATCAGTTTTTCAAGGACCCTGTAAGCAGAAGTTAATAAAACAATCAGCTAGTATTCTTTTGGGTTTATCAGGGTTTCCTTGTAACACTTTCAGTATGTGATCCAGTTTCTTAAAGTGAAGGAGAAAGATTTAGAAGCTCCCTTTGGAGGAAAAAAAAGAAAATAAAACAAACCACCAAACTAATCTCAAGGCTCCCACTACCCTGGAAGAGAGAAGAGGGAAGAGCAGCTTTCTGGCAGAATAATGTGAAGGAGCAAAGAGGATGGGTAGGAAGTGAGGGAGGGAGAACTGCCTTTTGCCAGGTGCCACTACTTAACAAGGGAAAATAATCTTAAGGGAAAACCTACTGCGACAAGCTTATCCTGACTTGGAAGCAAGCTGCAGCCTTGCTGAATGTTTCATGGTTTTGTGGTGACCAGGACAAAAGTTTTCTGTAGATGACGTGAAGCAATTCCTTCAGCTGAGTCCCAAGGAAATCCCCTGATGCTACTTCTATTCCCAGATTCTGAAGATGACAAACTTGATGTTGACAATCTATTTTTGACGCAGTATGAGAAGGTGTTTCTTTCCCATCTCCTTTTTGGAAAAAAACCCAAACCATAAACCAAGCTAAGCACTACTTGCAGTACCTTCCTATGCTATATGCAAGCAAGGAAACGAAAAATAAAAAGCACAAACCAATTTTGTTTGGAACAAAGTTTCCAATTACATTAAATCTGCAAGTAGTTTTTATGATAAATCTATGCTAGCTTTATTAATGTATAACTTACATAGATATTAAATAAAGAACCACTTAGAAAAGGAGCTGAATTTCCCCTGGAAAAGTAAACAACTGTATAAATTTATTTTATTATCATTACTTGAAGCTATATTAAAAAAGAAAAGATGATTTATCACTGATCTCTATAACCTTCCTGTAACCACTCATAAAAACAAGGTCAATATACTTCATTTCTAAATATGACTTCCTGCAAATCACAATGACATATTAATCTACAAAATCACACACATGTGAATCATTTCTATATCAGAACTGAAGCACCAGCACCTGGAGCTTAAATGGGCAGTCTTTAATATGACATCATTAAAGAAAGCATTTAATTACTTAGTGGTGCCAAGATGCTTGTTAACTTCAGCATCTACTAAAAGGCCCAAATCTTACCGATAATTCCCTCCACTGGAGGCACTTTAAAGTTTGTGTATTTGCTTAACAGGTTCAATTCTGCTGTCTGCAGTCAGTTTTGAGATGTTTAGTCTCCCATATGGCTTTTTTTTTTAATGCTTTAATTGCTTTACTACATTCAATTCGGAAAAGCCCACATGACAGACTGAACCAATGTCAATGTTGTATTGATGCCATACATCCTCTTGCACACTAAAGCCTGTGACCAGCCACTTCAGGGAACAGGGTAAGTAAATCTGCACAAGCTGATGAAGACGAGCACTTCTGAATGAAAAGTACCAGTGTATCTAGCCTGAGCTGAAATACCACCCCAGCAATACCTAGCAACCACCTCCAAACAGACACAGTATAATAAAAAGTAACTGCTAGAACTGTTGTCTGATCAGGTCAGTGCTGTGGAGACTGCCTTCAAAGAAAAATTGGGATTTAAGAGTGTATTCCAGGAAAAAGACATTGTATCAAAGAGTGAAGCAAGTCCAAAGTCCTTGGCGTGCTGATACTTGTGTCTACCCCTGAGAAACTTTCAAGTGTCATGCAAGGTTTACCTGAGTCCTCAATAAGCTGACTTCAGCTACTCAAGAGAACATTCTTCCTGCAGGATTATGACAGTAACATTCCAAATAGAACAAAACTGCCCATGTGGGCAGGAGACTTGTGAAAGCCTGAGCTCCCAATGAACTAATCCTCAGCCACAGAAGAGGAGAAATGACTGACCTACCCAGCTGGCCAAAAGAATCAGTTTCTCTTTAGTAGTTTAAACTCTACAAAAATACACAGACATCAAACAGCTATTCATTACCTCAGAACACACTTCTATTCCAACTATTACTATACTATAACTGTTGAAACAACAGACTTCGTAACAATATAGTGTCTTTAACAGGCAAAGTTTAAAAGTTAATAGAGCTCCATAGCTTATTACCAGCTTGCACTGCTATTTTTCTTGAAATCACCTTCTTGCTTACACAAAACCATGCCATTAGAGTCACATTATTACACTTGGACACATGAGCACATAATTAAGAAATTTTCAGAATTAAGCTGCTCTGATGTTTCCCTCAATCTGGCTTCCACATTCAACAAGGTAAGAGGGAGCCTACAGGTCTACCCCTTCAGACCATCACAAAACTGAGCAACTGAAGAATCAAACTAACTTGAAAACATTTAGTTATGAATTTTTGGAACAGCAGTGAAGATCTCTGCCTGACAAAGTGGTGAAAACAAAATTTGCATTTTCTCATTGCTTTACTTCAAAGTTTTGAAAACTCAAAGCAAAGGAGAACACTGGCTAAGTTAGGCACTTTAGCAGGGATTTTTCCCATACACTACTCTATTGCAGAGGCAGAAGTTCATAGATCAATATTTAGACATCTCAAGGAGCTATACTCTCTCTGCCTCTTCAAAATATGGGGAAATTTTTTTTTCCCCCAGGACAGACTGAAAGAAGAAAAAATTAGGACACAGCAAACTTCAAAAGTGTTTGCAGACAAAACTGGAAAGCTGATGTTGCAGCAGAATTTGCTAAGAACGCCTTGAACGATTACTTGTCCTCACTCGACTTGCTTTCCTCTTCCACCTTAAAATGCTGGTAATGCTTCAAAGTATCAGGAACACACAAACATGGTCTAATCAACTGGTCCTTCTTAGCAGTGCTGTAGAGCAACTATTTTTTTAGTCTCATGACTAGATTATGTCTAATTGAGACACACAAGCTTTCTGTCAAGATGAGACTAAAACACTTCCCAGCCTCTGCAAGTTTAAGCCACCTGGGAGCACACAAGATGAAAGACCCTTTGGTAACGCAGCCCTGAAATGCTACCAGCTGAGAACAGCAGCTTAACTGGCAAGTCAAACATCCAAACCAGAGCTCAAGTGTATTTATCCATATGTTGAGTTTAAGAATGTCAACAGAGATTAAGTAGTAAGCGAAGTAGTACTCTAAACCCTGTGCAGCACGTATGACATACAAGGTATTTTATTTTATTCCTGCTCATGTCTTTAATTAACCCTACAATGATTACATTCCACAGATATATATATATATATATTTTTAATTTCCCCAAACCAAACCCTTAGTAAATACCAACTTACCAGGATTCTTTTACGATCCTTTTCTGATAAAAATTTCACTGGTGGATATTTCTGGGTGAAACTATAGAACATTTCAAGACAAAGAAGAAAAACAATGTCAGTTTTTGACTTGCTGCTTCTTTCATGTATCTGTCTTTGAAATATGAAAAACTGTTCTGACAACCTCCCACTCTTAAAAGTTCTGCTATGGGTATGTTTAGTTCTTTTTTTCTAAAGAAGGATCTGGGACAACTTGAGAAAATCCCTATGGTTTCCAAAAGCACTGTGATAAATACAAAAATCAATCTGCAAAAGCACTTTCAGAATTTCTGCTTAACCACTTTTCTAGAATTAATCACGTGACTTCTGTCTTTTGATAGCAGGACTGATGCCAAGCATGACATCACAAGAGATTAAAACAATACAACATGAGCAGCAACTGAACTTAAAAAAAAAAAAAAAAGTTAAAGAAAGAAAGCTACTTTCTTAGAAGTTCTGGAAACAAAAACAAGACTTATCACATTGACTTCAAACACTTCTAAAAGTCTGAATGTGAAGTTTACAATATGAAGTTTTAATACTTCTTAAAGTTTCATAATAGAGCATACAATCAAAATGTTGAAGGGACTCTTTAAAATACCTCACTAATTGCTACCAGAGAGCTCATTGAGTAATTAAGTTAATCCTAATCTTCTCAAAGAGCTATACTGCCATTGCTTTGAAGGTCTTCAAATTATTCTCTTTTTTTTTTTTTTTGCACCTTCTTTACAGTAACTTAATAAAAACTAAATATCCCAAAATAAAATTATGTAACATAAAATATTACATGCTCTCTAGGCTCAAAACTGATGCTTAAAACCTTAAAATGACTTAACAGACATAGAATTGTATCGTGTCTTTTCCCTCCACTGTTATATATTCTGCACATAGAAAGAAACTCCTCCAAAGGAAGGTGTAAAAGGTGTAAGTTTTATTATATTTATTTAATTAGCGCTGTAGTCTTGGCAATATTTTAACAGCCCAGGGGTTTTTTTACTAAATACCAGTACAACAGTGGACAGAAATCAAACTATGGTTACTCTTCTCCAGTAAGCCCACACACTAGCTATGCAACTGGATATAGCACATGGGAAGTATGTATTCCAGGAGCTCATTTTGAAGATTTCATTTTCATCTACTCACAAACTCCTGACTGACCCGGCCATATACCTCTGATCTTTAAGAACCTCCTCTGCTTCAAACCTGCAGTACTGGCTCAACAGGAATTCTTTAGAGACAAAGCACAGATGTCTGTACTCCTGTCAACTTTTCACCCCAGAGTGAAACCCATTTTCAGTTTCCTTGACAGGGGAATTAAGACAGCAGAATCTTCCAATGTCACCCATACAGGAAGATTGAAATTAGAAGCTACTTACTCTTGCCTTATGTCACCACATGGGTCACTAACAGTATTTCTTTGATTTCAACTGAGAAGCAATGAGAAACAATGAGCATAATGCTGATACGTAAAACAGCCTTCCTGAGAGAGAAAGGCTGCAAATCCACCAATAACAACAAAAGACTTATGGAATTTAAAACAAACAAAAAAAAAGAGTGCCAAATAACGTGATGCAAGGTGAAAGTCAGCCTACTATGTTTTTAAAGACCATTATTCCAAGATGACATTAATCCAGCACGGAGTAATACTGCTGCCAAAGGATCTCCCAAGCATTTCTGCTCTTTCCATTACACCAACACAAGCTTAGAGGCAGTGGGCAGGAGTCTGGAACTGATCCAACTGAGTGTTCATCTTTCAGCAACAACATTGAGTTTATACTGACATAATGCTTGCTTTGATGACTACACAACAATGCTTTTGCTGTGCAAATTATTAATAAAAACTTTCCAACTTCAGCTTCAGTTACACAATCTATTGTCATGAGACTAGCATTAAGGATTTCTTGTCTTTCCTGCTTCCCCAAAGCAGGATGATGCCTTGTTTTCAGGATTTATCAGCTTATGGGGTAAAAAACCCTACTGTCACCAGAGCATAAGCTTTGCAAGCAGGATCAGCCGCAAGGCCACATTCTGTGAAAGTCTAACAATGGCTCATAACAAGGTAAAAAAAAATAATTTTATTCTTTGTCCTCATTGCTAGACAACTGAAATCAGACTCATCAATACACTCCAAACACTACTCAAAGAAAAGAGACTGCTCTTTTAAATAGTTCCTGGGAGAAGTTTTAACAGCTCCACGCCAAAAAACTCAATGCTCATTTGGAAAAATATACTATTTTAAAGAAACATAATCGGGACACTTTCCCACAAAGAACCTCTGAGAAAATCTGAAAGAAATTGCTAAATTGTAACAACAGAAGCTGCAGGTATAGTTGGTTATCAATAAAGATTAAGTCAGTCAATTGAACAGAGGCAGGACAAAAAACTTCAAGTGAACATAAAATCTTTACAATTTGACCATTATAATTGATATGGTAAATATCACATCCAACAACCACAAGTGAAAGTCTGCAATTTACTTTGTTGCCAATACATCCTGTAGTTTGATCCATGAAGCCTACACTGTAAATGAGCAATCACTTCAGTATTCTCACTGAAATAGATTATGTGTGGCAGGTCACTGAATCTATCAAATCAACTGTAAAAAAAAAAAAAGAACTGACAACTTCTCATTTCTTTTTCCTTTTTCCAGCACTGGAGAGGTGGAAGGAGGATGACAACTGCTCCACTGGCAAGACAAAACTCAAAACACCAGACCACTGTGGGTATTGAGCATACCTCTGACTGAAAGAGGACCCTCTCCTGGGGTCACAGCCACCAGTATGCCATGCATAGCCATCCAGACTTGGCCCTATGTAATGCAGCAGTCTCAGCCAGCTGTTTGCTCGGGAAATCAACAGTGACACCTATGAAAGCAGCTCTGCTGTCAAAAGTAGCAGTGCCCTTGTCAGAGCTGACAATTCCCACCTCTGTTCCAGGTCTTATTCTGTGATGAAAAGCACCTGCCCGAGAGGACACTCGGACAGGAGAGCTGATCTGGTGGAAAGGCAACCAGGCTGGGGAGCCAGAGAATTATTTGCAAAGACAGACTGAAATTCCTGGCTTCCCTATCCAGCTTACTACCAGCACCCAAGTGGTTCTGCTGGCATAAAAGTGAGAAAATGATCTTGCAGGGTAGATGCAAACAGCCAGGAATAAGTGGATCAAGCTTGGATTTTTTTTTTGCTTTCTTTTTGAAACAACTGTGCCAATTTAAGGGGCTTGTAGAACTACAGGAAATACTTAACTACAGCTCGTCAAAAAGCTTATCTGCTTTTATTCAATCACATCATCCAAAATGATGCATCATTAATCCAAGATACCACATTCCCTTACAAATCCCAAGAGAGGCGATTCTGTCAGGCTCATCCAAAGCACATGCACAGACTAAGGGATGTGAGCAAATCACCGTACCACAGCTGAACCATGGGTGCTGATCACAACTGCAGGAAATGTGAAGCAGAACATTTTCAGTCTCCTGAAGTTGAAGCCAGTATGTTTGAGCACACACCTGGGCTGGACTTAATAAACCATGTTAATTCATTCACCAGCTGGACTCAAACCAGCAAACTTCTCCACAGGATTTGAACTTCACAGAAATCCAGCACTCCCAGTTTAGTGTCGTGGGATTAATCAACCCGAATACCTTAAGCATTAAGGCCTGGCAGCACCTGAGGCCCCATCCTCACTTAGATAAGGATCCAAAGGTACTGAGAGCATGCACAACACATTTATCTCAAGCCTACAGCTACAGAACTGACTACTGCAGAACAGAAACTATGCTTTGTAACTGGTTCCCACATTCAGCAATTAAAAAAAAAAGGACATACCTTTTTTCTAGATCTTTGATTTTCTCTCTTAATGGTGCAACAGCCTAAAATAAAGGAATGGTATTTTATCTTTGAAGAACAGAGCAAGATTCATATCACAAAACAGGAGTACAGGAAGTTACTTTAGTGCAAAAATAACGGAAAACAGCCTATCAAGACCTGTGCTGAAGACACTCCATGAAACGTGCATCATAAAGTATTTTTTATGTGGAAAAAAAAAATCCAGAGAAATTCTGAATACTACACAACAGAAGCTGTTTTGGTTCTACAAGCCTCTACAGGAAATGAGACAGCAGAGCTAGTACTTTCAAAAGAGGTTTAGAGAGAGTAAAAAAAAAAAAAAGAGATGAGTCATAGATCTATTAGAAACTCCACTATAGTGAAGAACAGTTCAAAAACCGATGTACAGACAAAATTCCAATACTCTGAATGATTTTAATGGAGCGTAGCAAGCTAGAACTAAGTATGTTCAACATGGAGTGAAACAGTCTTCAAAACAAAACAGACTACAACTATTAGCGAACTAACCTCTTCTATTTTACTTTCCACCTTCTGATCCCCATTTTCTTGAAGAGACCTGCTGACAAGAACAGAAAAAACATAATCCATACCTAAGTAATTAATCTACTGCACCTGCACATCATGCTTTCCTGTTGAAAGTATGTTCAAAGCTTCCCAAGTTAGTATTATTTCAAAGACATAGTCAGAACAAATAGAAGCAGAGAGTAAAATTCCCATCAAATTCAGCTATTCTTGTCACCAAGTTTGACAGAAACTAAGCCAAGCCCACAGGAAAAAAATAGTAACAGTAAAGATGACATTAATTTTACAGAGAAAGCTAACTTCACTGTAGGAAAGAGTCTAATCACTGCACTAAGGTAAGATCAACAGAAATGCTGAGTGTAGCTTTACTAAGATGTCTTTGACGTCTCTGTTTACTGTATGCTAAGTATTTTTTTTTCCCTTTAAAGCAACAACAGTAATTTCAGACAAGAAAAGCAAAGGGCAAACATGGCTGTCTGACTGAACTTTTGCAAAAAAACAATAAAAAACCCATACCAAAACTTGTCTGAAGTGACTATCTGACGGGTAATACTGACATATGACAAATGCTGTCTGAAATTAAGCCAAGCTCATGAAGGACGTTAAGGTAACTTGTGAATACAAAGTACTAAGAAGTTGGCGTCTTGCACAGATCTGCAAGGTCTTATTTAGCATCTAATTCTGTCAAGTATCTAAATTATTTATGGTCCTTCTTTGAGTGAACCTCTATAAGAGCAGCATATGTATTTTTGAATTTTACCTCCTGTATCTAATCTATGCAATTTTCCCAAAGTCTGCGTAATCATTTTTTTCAATTAAACCTTCTGAAAGGGGAATTATTTATCTTACAGAAGCAAGGTTTTGCATACTAGAGGATTCATGGTTATCCAACATAAAATGGAGTTCTTTCAAATAAAACAGAGCTCCTTTACTTGGGACCTCAAGTCATTACACCTTGGGAAACAGAAGATCCTTTATTAAGCAGACATACATATGCCACACTGTTGGAAGTCAGAGCAATGATTCCCTTCATACCCCTCTGTAAAACTCTTACTTTAAAAGTCAGTTTAGTCTATTACTGAAACAAAAACCCTACTGACCAGATTAATTTTGTTGTATCAGTAGCATGCAGTAAATTCCTTCACTAAGTTACATACAGTCTGAACCATCATTTCTAAACAAATTGTGATTTACGGTATTAGCAGCAAATAAAAACTCTCCAGTTAAAATAGTATGAATTTATTACAAGGAAGCAACATTAAGTAATTCCCATGACTTTTTCAAATGTTTTGCAAGTAGCAGAAATCTTGAAAAAATGTGAACAATCTGTGAAATGCATAGCCTCTCCTTTCTACTAAATGAGGATGGAAAATTTGGAAAACCTCTCAGAATATAAAAAAAACAGTCCTTCAAAAATGGTTCCTAGTATTGTTTATTCACAAACCCCAGAACTGAAGGACTAGCACTCTACAGTTTGGTTTTTAAATGAGCTCTTTCTTCTAGTAAAGACAATCCTCTTAACTGAGGACCAATATCAGACATTCAGAGATCAAGTTCTTCCCCTTGACAGCTCTATAATGAACACCTCAAATAAGAAGTCAGATGTAGAAAATGGTAGAATTTGTACGTAGAGCTTACTAGGGGATGAACATATTGGATCCCACATCTACTTGCCCTTCTCCAACCCCTCTGTATGATTCTCGTCCTTTCTTTGGAAATGCTCAGCTGCTCATGTAACAGCTGCCAAGCTGCCATAGTTTGCTGGGCATATCTCCATCTGCAAGCTGCAGCTGTTTGGCTAACAGCTGAACAATTTGTAGCAAGGGTGGGAAACTTCAAGAGAAATAAAGCAGACAACTTTGGACAGGAACAGACCCCATGGTAATCTGCCATGGGTAAATCAGAGCCCACAGAAAATCCATTAGATTTTTTACTTTGCCTACTCTGTGCTGCTAAGTACGGCAACAGAGCACCAAAGCCCTTTACTAGCAAAATAACATGGTGAAATATTTTGTCCTCTATACACAAAAAACTTTGTTGCAGGGAACAACCTGTCCTGATACTCTCTTCTTCTTTCTCAGTTGTGTCCTTCTCCTGAGGAGATGTGCCATGTCCTATTTCTAAGGGCAAAAATTCTCGGGGAAAGAATGCAGGATTCTTTTGCTTTTCAGCAGTTAAACAATCAGATTCTCTTCCAACTAACTGTAGAGGAGAAAAAAGAAAAACCCACAAAAACCAACAAAATCCCTCAAACCCACATTTCTAATTCTAGGTACAGAAACATAATTATGGCGAGCAGCAGAGGATCTGGGGCTCTTCAATGTTTAAGCCTGTATTGTCACTGAGGTATGATCAGATCTGTGCTGAGGAAAGCAGAATCCAAGCCTATGTGCCCAGCTATGCCAACTAACTTGCCTGAAAGTGTTTCCAAAATCCTAAGATAAATTTGCTACAAGAAATGCAGGTGCTGAAGTGAGAGCAAGATCCTGAATGACACTCGCAGCAGACATACAAGGCTTTTTGAGAGAAAACACCTTGTACTTAAAAAAAAAAAAAAAAAGCATCAGCTGCTTAGAAACCATCCAAACAGTGTGTGAGCTGCTGTTCTGTTTTCTCCTTACTCAACAGTGATGTATGTTAACAGGAAAGGTAAGTTAATTTTATTTCATATAAGGACATTAAATAAAATAAAAACCCTATATACGTTACCTCATATTGACAAAGTTTCCCCATACAGCTGGAAGAAAAGAGAAAACATTAATGTCATAACAGTACATGAGGTCATTTTTCCTACTATCAGAAAGAATTTAAAACAGTATTAAGTATGTTCACCACAAATTATCCGAAGTTACATACATGGTATCTCACACACCCCAAGTGACTAGAATGCAGTTTAAAAGTATGGCAGGAATTCTGCTGAAATTACATGAGGCTAAGCAGTAGGAAATTCAATAAACACACCCCCAAAACCAATACCCACAAAACCAGGACTAGACTATTCCAGTGCACATCTGCCATTATCTGACCAGTAAAACATCAAATATACTTATTATCCCCACACTATGTTACATAAACAAAATACACAAGAATTCTCTGAATTTTATAATTTGAGAGGCTGCACCGATTAAACAAACCAGAGCTATGGATTTGTTAATTACTAGTATCAGGGGAAATAAAAAATAATGGTAAGAGCAAGAAAGGAGTTCTGTATCCCTGGACCACAGGAACTGGAAACTGCAGAATGACAGAGTAAAAATACTGGCCCACTATACTGACCACTACAGGCAACAGCTGAACCAGTCCAAAAAGGTGCCACACCAGTCCTGCATTAAAGGTAACAAGTGCTTGTGCACATTGAGTTCTCTAAATATTTAATGTACTGCGATGCAGACAGAAAAGGTAACCAAGCAATATAACCAAATGCCTCACTGAGCAAACAAAGATCATTTATTACACTGTTTAAATGGAAAAAAAGTTTTAAGGAAGACAAACTGCAGTATAAAATAGCACAGCAAACATGAATCTTTTTGTAAGCACAGAGACAGCAGAGACATCTGTCCAATTTATTTTCAGCTAGGAAAAAAATGGGAAGCCACACATGGTTTAAGTGATTATACACAGACTATCAAAACACCGTTCAACTGGGACACAGAATGCAGTTTAAAGTGAAAAAGTGAGAAGACATAAACCAGACTACACTATTGATGATCTGAAGTTGTCTACTCTGAACAAACAAGGTTAATACAGAACAGTTACCTAAGGGACTCTGCAACTATAAGCAACACACCCAGAATATTGCCATAAAAGCATTCTGCAATTCCTCTTCAAGAGGAAAAAGCTCCACCTAAAGATCCAAATTACACTGGGGTCTTAGGGAAAAGGAGTATCCTATATAAAACATTAATATACATACAGAAAACTTCTGAAGCATCCTTGGTTTTTGTTAGGTGCCTACAGGTCACATACAGCAGTTAATGAAGTGCTTTGCCCAGATGCAGGCTTTGGACACATTTTTTTCATAATTATTGCGTATTTATTGATCTCAAGCAGACAACAAGTATTCCAGAAACAACAAACAAAACAAAAAAATGCTGCTACAGCCACAGACATCTTCCTGGCAAAAGGAAACATTCCCAGGAAAGAGGAGTGGGGAGAACAGAAGTGAGGATGCAGTAATGCTGTCACTGTTCCACCCTTGAGGGAACGGTGAAGCTACTGAACTGTTTTTAACTACAGAGTTCTGTCGAGCAATTCAAATAGTAACTCAAATCCATGACAGTCTGTCAAACAAACTGTAGGATGGCACTGGAATATCTGTGGTGTTATCATAAAACCTCTGTCATCTTCTAGGAAAGAGATTTAACAAAGCTTTATATTAGAAAAAATGATCAATAAAATCCATCTGAATTTAAAACCACTGCATTAGTTATACTAAATTTTTTCGGGGGGAAAAAGGTACACAGTGTTGAATACTTAAGTTAAATTTATTTCCTCTCTGGCTAGGATTTTAGAATTATTTATGATAACATCAATGAAAAAAATCTTTTTTTCTCTTCCCAGTGAACAATGACCATCTGGCAACTACAGGTACAGAATTCAAGCTGTACATTGCTCAGCTTTACACTATCAGTTATTTTTCTCATACAAGTAACCCAATGCACTGTTTACCCAGTGGCAAAAAAACATCTGGGCTTAGTTGGCAAAACAGGAATTGAGAAAAAAATGAGTTGTCTGCTCCACCACAAATAGCACCCTGCCAGTTTTGTTGTGGTGGCTACGTTGCATACAAAAAGCTGACTTCCTAAAGAAAACATGTTAATTGTTCATTCTTACTGTCTACAGCAGGGAAGGTGAGCTCAGAAAGGCATTCATGTACTTCCAAAACACTGTGCTTGATATCCCAGCTCTGCAGGAGTAAATAACTTTCCATTAAACTTATAGGAAGCATATTTTTATGGTACTGATAAAAAAAAAAAACAAACTGTAAAAAACCCACCCAGGAAATACCACATACCGGGATGTGAAGTCTCTCTCATGCAGACAGGTGCCACAGAAATGTGTTTGAACATAATGCCCTTGCAAAGGCTTCTAAATGCTGAATTACAAGGAGGATCTCTTTGTTCATATACAGCTTACATAGGGGATGACAGGATCAGAAGTAAGGTTTTTCACTACAGAGAAATTAAGGTTGCGGGGTTTTTTTTTCTAAATACACGACTATTTATGTAATGGGCTTACACAGATACAGAACTAGCAGCTTACTATAGCTTACAGAGGAATTCCTTGGCTTGTCACTTCTTTGCCCTAAAGGTTATGCCAGAGCCAGTCTGACATTCAGGCAAAAATGATGGAGACACATTAAGGCAAGCAGGCCAAAATCCACGAGCAGTGTGATGCAGAATTACAAGTCTAGTTCTAAAAACAAAACCCTCAGAGACACCATAAACTCCTTTGACAGGCCCACCAAGTTCATGCACCGAAGGCTACAGACATGCAGACAAACAAGGGCATGACACAAACTCAGTTTTCAAGAGCATCAGACTCCTACTGGACCAAATCTGAGTACATGCTAGCATAACTTGAGTACCTCCCTGTAAAAGCAAGTCTAAAAAGAAAAACAACCACCCCAAAAAAATATCTAAAGCCAAGAGGTATGTATCCAAGATAAGCCCTGCACCAAATCTCAAGTCTTAAGATACTTAACACCCTCAATCCCCCACCCAGCCACACACAGTACAGGCCCCACTAAGAACCTCCTATTCATTCATTTAGCATTAACAAAGAGTGTCCTCCTGCCATCCCTTGAAACTCTAGGTTAAATTCACGATTAATTGGACTGGACACACAGAAGAATGACTTGTAACCAAACAATTAGGACACTCACCTACAAGAGAGAAGAAACAGAGATTCTGCTTATTTTCTCAAAAACTATTTGTAAAGCTCATCCAATGACTGATTAAAGTAATTACAACTTGCTGTTAGGGAAGGGATAAGAATATCTGGATTGCTCCGAGACACATGAAAGCCTGATGTAATGAATGACCTGCAGGAGAAAGGTGTAGTCCTGTTTTGACTATCTGTTCTGGGATGTTTCCCCCCCACCCCCACATCCCTTCCATAAAAACATGAGAACAATCAAATTTGTTGTAGCTTTTTTGCAAGCATTAATTGCAAGTACCATGAAAATTAAATACACATCAGAGGCATTAATCACTCCCACAGACCTTACACTTTGAAGTGACAGCTTCCAGAGAAGAAGAATGACATGCCTTAGATGAAGCAATAAAGAGCTGTACTTTCAGAAAAAGATTTATTTCTTAAAGTATTAATCACAGTCTTGTTATTAAAGAGGTATTTACTTTTAGCCAACAAAACATTAATCACTCGTGGTTTTCAGAAAACCCCAATCCTCTTTTTTTGTTTGATTCACTGTTTGATTCTTTCCCTCCCCCCGCAACCCTCAGCCTCAGAGATAAGACCATAACTATTTGGCAAGCATAGCCTTATAGTAAAGTTGTAACCTTCAATGTCTTCTCAAAACTATCTTAAACAACAGCTAAGCAGTCACATACAAGTAAAGAATGTTTTTGGCTCTTTTTCTACTGAATGCATTTATATACCTGGAAATTTACTTTTTTTTTCCTACAAAAGACCCTTTCTGAAATTACACCCAAATAAAAGCAATTATCACACAGAATCACAGAATATTACGAGTCGGAAGGGACCTCGAAAGATCATCCAGTCTCAACCCCGTCTGAGCAGGATCATCTAGAGTAGATCGCACAGGAACGTGTCCAGACTGGTCTTCAATATCTCCAGAAAAGGAGACTCCACAACCTCTCTGGGCAGCCTGTGCCAGTGATCTGTCACCCTCACAGTGAAAAAGTTCCTTCTTATATTAAGATGGAACTTTCTAAGTTCCAGTTTGGAACCATTTCCCCTTGTTCTATTACTGGCCATCACTGAGAAGAGCCTGGATCCATCCTCCTGACACTCACCCTTTACATATTCATAAACATTACTGAGGTCACCCCTCAGTCTCGTCCAAGCTGAAGAGACCCAGCTCCCTCAGCCTGTCCTCATAAGGACATTATGACTGGACTACTTTCAGCAAAACAGTATTCTAAGAGCTATTCTTTGAATACAAGACAGCCCTGCCCACATGAAATAAAGAAAACCAAAATAAAAACACAACAACACAACCAACCAAAAAACACAAAAAAAAAACAAATACAAAATCTATTCAGATACACTCAAAAAAGTACAACAGAAATCTCAAGTGATTTGCTGTTAAGCATCCACTATTCAATGGACACTTCCCTATCCATCACAGTTCGATTATTAACTCTGACGAGCTGTACTTCATAGCAGGTAGAGTTATTCTTGATCATCATAATATGGGATCAATGTTTTCACCTGAACGCCCTCCGAGTC
Source organism: Heliornis fulica (assembly GCA_013399135.1). NCBI lineage: Eukaryota > Metazoa > Chordata > Aves > Gruiformes > Heliornithidae > Heliornis > Heliornis fulica. Next base: position 337,800 of record VXBZ01005238.1, on the reverse strand, counting down.
TGTCATCTGTAACAATAATGTATAAAGGTTTCTATAAACACATTACTACTGAGAGCCCTGGATGCCTTAATGATCTCATGGGCTGGGGAAACAGAAAAATAACATTGTCACAATCTGAAGGTGGAAAAAAATCTAAAAGAAAGCCTGAGCCTATACCTCAGGATGATCCCTCCTCTCTTGTGAGGAGGCGGTTTTGTGAGGTGACTTCTGTAAGAAGCAGCTAGAATCTTCTCTGAGGTCCAACAAAGTAAGTACCAGCTGGGCTTTCATGGATGGACATGGCTAGTCACAGCACCTTTGTGAACCGCATTTTAGAGAGAGAAAAAAACAATTTCTTTTTTGTCACCGCATTTTGCCACCAGAGAAGGGAGTGAGAAGATGTCAGAAACTTTGCAGACACCAAGGTCAGTGAAGGTGAGGAGGAGGAGGTGCTGTGAGAAGATTCCCTGCAGCCTGTGGCTAAGACCATGGTGGAGCGGGTGTCCCCCTGCAGCCCACAGAGGATGACGAGACGCCGCTTGCAGCCCATGGAGAGGTACCATGGAGCAGGTAGAGGAATATGGAAGACACTGTGACCTGTGTTAGAGCAAGCCCCTGGTAGCACCTGCAGTCCATGGAGAGAGATAAGAGACAGAGACCCACACCAGAGTAGGTCAGTTGAGGGGAGAGTTCTGACTCCATGTGGGACCAGGCTGGAGCAGGCGGGGATTGAGAGGCATTTTATGAGTTTATGACTAAACCCTAGAGAAGTGACCCACACTGAGGCAGTGGGTGAAGAGCTGAGGTCCTGTGGGAGAGGACTCATGTGGAGAAGGTCATGGAGGACTGTCTCCCGTGGGTGGGACCCCACGCTGGCACAGGGAAAGGGTGTGAGAAACACACACCCCCCCAAGAAGGAGAACAACTCATGAGGAACTGACCCAAGACTGAAGCCTCCATTCCCTATTCCCCCCTTTCCCCTGTGCCATCCTGGGGATGAGAAACCACAAATACAGTGAAGTCTGCAAAGAAGGGAGGGGCGGGGGATGGTGTTTTAAGAGCTGTTTGTATTTCTCATTACCTGACTCTGGTTTCTGTGTGTGTGTAGTGCAGTGTAATAAATTAGAGTTTTCTGTTCTTTCTTCTTTGTTGAGTCTGTTTTACCAATGACACTGATTGCAAAATTATCCCTCCGGGTCGTTACCTCAACTCCAAAGCCTCTCAACATTTATTTTGTCCCCTGTCCAGCTAAGAGGGCAGTGATAGAGCAACTCTGGTGGGAATTTGGCCTCCAGCCAGGGTGAAATCACCACAGGGTCTCACTATCACATCAAAAAATCAAGACCGAGACTATCATGAGGCACCTATGGCAGTAAACACTCAATCTGAAATTATTAATCAGAGAATCACAGAATATTAGGAGCTGGAAGAGACCTCAAAAGATCATCCAGTCCACCCCCCCTGCCCAAGCAGAATCATCTAGAGTAGATCACACAGGAACTTGTCCAGATTGGTCTTGAATGTCTCCAGAGAAGGAGACTCCACAATCTCTCTGGGCAGCCTATTAATGACAGTTTACTTTCAGCATCACAAACATTTTAAAATAGATGTTTAAAAAAGTGAGACCATATTGCCCATAGATCCAACTGTAGCAAAACTGGATGCAATCTCTTTTAAAACCACCTTTGTTCCCAGTGGGTTTGTTCTTCCTATTTTTAAGATACCCAGTAAAGAAACTTTTGCACAAACCTTTGTCTACGTAGATTAAAGTGAAAACAGAGGATTCTTTTCCCTGTATTGCCCTCCTTACAACCTCTGCTCAAGTATCAGATGACATTTGTTTCAAACGGATCTCACTACCAACAGACAGAGAGCATGCAGGACTAACTAAAACACAGGTGTAACCTCAATTTCTAGACCAAAATCATAAGCTCTGAATTCATAGTGAATTGCTTCAGACAAATTTTCTGTTTCAGAGAGACGCAATGGCATTCAAAAGAGAGTTGTGTGGGGTTTATTCCTTAAAACTGACTCCCTACTCCCCTGGTATCTTTAGTCTCCTGGTAGAAATAAGCTTCTTGCTTCCAGAAGAAAGCTTGACAAAAAAAAGGAAAACTGGGCAAATGGAGCTCATAAAATGCTTATTATTATTAGAAATACATTAAAGTCTTAATTCTTTTGCAGTTGTCCATTAAATATGTAAGAATGTAAAGAAAACTATTGTTTCCTTTACGAAACTTATTTCTCATACAACACCCTTATCAATAAATTGGAGAGATATGGATTTGATGGATGGGCTACTCAATGGATAAGGAACTGGCTGGGTGGTCCCATCCAAGGAGCTGTAGTCAACGCCTCAGTGTTGAAACGGAGATCAGCTGTGTCCCTCATGAGTTTTTGCTGTGACTGGACTGTTTATTATCTCTATTAATGACACAGTGGGACTGAGTGCACTCCCACCAAATGTGCAGATGACTCCAAGCTGAGTAGTGTCACTGAAGGGCAGGATGCCATCCAGAGGGACCCCAAAAGGCTTAAGGAGTGGACAAATACGAACTTTGTGACATTCAACAAGGCCAAATGCAAGGTCCTGCGCATGAACTGGGACAAAAGCAGCTCTGCAGAGAAGGACTTGGAGATACTGGTGGAGGAGAAAATGGAGGTAACAGCTTTAGCTAAAGGAGGATGGGTTTAGATTAGTCACTGGGAAAAAAATTCATCTCTTTGAGGGTGATGAGTCACTGGAACAAGCTGCCCTGAGATGTTAAGGCTACCCCCACCCTGGAAGTGCTTAGGGTCAGGTTGGATGGGGCTTTGGGCAGCTTGGTCTTGAGAAAGACATCATGGCAGGGGGGTTGAAACTAGATGAGTTTTACTGTCCCTTCCAAACCAAACCACTATGATTTGGCTAATGCATTTGAAACTGCATTTTGTAGTCTAGATTCCATAACGATAAAACCACATCAACTATAACCTATCTGCAATTCCAGTAGTTTACACTGAGAGTGCATTACAATATTAGAGGAGGTAACATACAAGTACTAATCATAACTTTGTACTATGGAATGTCAGCTTACTGAGGTTTATGATTATGTGCCCTTAGGGCATGTACAATTTTATTATTTTAATTTTGAATTTTTTTTAAAAAATCTACTCATCTGGTATGGCTACGGATTTCTGTACAGCAAGTAGTTATTCCTGTTGCACTCCCTGAAGTAGCATATTGTTCAACAGTGAAGCAGTGAAGTTCCTGCACGAAATCAAAGACAGTAGATAGGAACTGTAGCTTTTCCCATATGGAGAACATATTAGACACCAGTATACAGGATTTTCTGAAGGAAACTGTACTCTCTTTCCATCTTGGAGGCCACTACCACCCCCTGTTAATCCCTCACCTCATCAGCAGTTAGCAAAACAAAAGCAACAGTCACCAGGAGTTTTTTTCTACCTTTTCCTAAGAATGAATAATTAAACTTTGGCAAACTGATACACTTCTGCAGCTGTGTGATATTACATTATGCATATTTCCTTTCTTTATAAGAGTTAATGGAGCTTCATACTGGATGGGAAGCTAACCATGAATACTTGTTCTCACATTTCAGCTAGCATCACCACTTTACAACTGAATTCTATTCTTCATTTCCCAGACAGCAAATTCTTTCCAACTCTTCTGTTAAGTCTTTTTCCAGTTTTCTGCTCAGTGAACCTACTCCTTCCTATCTTGTAATCAGGAGTGGGAAAGAACAATATGCCAAAGATACATTTGTGCCAATCCTTTGTTTTTTTTTTCTTACAAGGTGATGCACCCAAATTACGACAAATGGGAAAAAATAATCCTCTATTTACTACAAAAAACAGAATGCATGTAACTCAGTTATACAGTTCCAAACAGGATCTTTAATTTTCATCACCACATATATTTGAGTGTGCCTAGACATCATAAAACTTCATAGTTTTGACTTCACAAGCTTTAAACAATGAAGTGGTTTGCAATGCACTGATTACCTACAAAAAGCTTAGAATTCCCAAGGGAGCCAACAGAAGGACCTTGACATATACTTAACTGTAGCACATATAATTACATTTTGAATTGGGTCAAAATTATTTTGGCAATGTGAAGTGTAAGCAATAATACCCGTGTCCCCTTCTCTCTTATAATAGAAAAAAAACCAAACTGAAAAATCTAAGTCAGCAGAACCAAATGATGAAAACAACCACATGACATCTACCTCCACATAAATATGATCTACAGAATTCAAGTGCATTTGAGAAAAACATTTTCTCCCTTTGCTTTAAAGGAAACATTTTAAAGCTTTAAAGCAACACTGCAGGGTAAGCAACCAGAAACCGATCAACCCATACACGCTACTCTTAGGGCCACATCTCTCTGTCAAGTGAAGAAAGCAGCAGAACTATTATCTCAGAAACAGGAATATATCACGTGCAGTTTTACACAAGTCATGCTTTTCCCAATCTAGATAGCAAACCTGATTTTTTATGTGCCTTAGAGGTAAAAAAAGGCACTGCCTTCTTTAATTTAGCTGTTGGCATTCTCCTTGTTTCCCAGACATAGCTAGCAGAACTGTGGAACATTTTTCAAGAAACTCAGTGACAGGGAATATTCCACACCCCAAGGTAGCGATGTTACACCGGCACGCATGCCAAAACTCAGAAACTGAGCAGCCACCCAAGGTAACATGACTGAAGCAAAGGTAACAGTCAAATGAGGTGTCATAACTGAAATAAATTCTTTTCAGCATTTTATTTAGATTGTTGACTGCTACAACTTGCAGCAGACTCCCAGCATGCTCCAACGGTCAGCACTGTAACTGAAACACTCGCTTTTCCCAGTTACTTTAAAAATCCCTTCAGTGGTGCAGTAATCCCCAAATTTCCTTCCCCAGGGTCAACAAATGAGAAGTTGAAAACTACCATTTTCAACAAAGCTCCTCTCAGGCAACCAACCTTACAGAAAAAGAGACAAGCAATAGAAATGATAGAGAAACATTTCCCCTGTGCAAAAACACAAAGAAGAAAGAACATGAAAGCCCTGAGTGTTTTCCCTTGAGTAGCATGATGACAGCACCACCTCCTGCACATGCCACAGAGAAGACAAATATTTAAGTGGAGAGAAAATATTAAAGACAAATACTACAGACAAATATTAGATGGAGATAAGCTAAGAATTGCAAGGGTGAATTTCTCCAGGATGCCAAAAAATTTGTTTAATGTGTCATGGCAAGAAAAACAGAGTTGGAGTCCATCTATTCCTGACAAAACTAACTGAAGTGTGAACACATTTTCATGAGCTACATGGCTACAGCTAGCTGGTAGCCTGATGAGCAGGGACCTGGAAGCTGCTGAAGACAGTAAGCTTATTTGGATAAATCCACAGATGAAAGGCAGCTCTGCAGGACATTAAGCCAGCCAGCAAAAAAATTATTTCGATTTTTTTAATAATTTTTTTTTGTGTTTAATCTGTAGCATGGTGAAACAAAAATCAGGAGAGCCTGAGTCATGAGAACAATTCTCACTCTTCGTGGCCCGTCAATCCCAGTGTCCTGTTGTAAAACAACTGGGGAAGGAAGATTTCTGGTATTCTCCAAACAGTGCTGAGTAACTTTCAGACAGCTACCCTGAAGCAATAGGACAGGGCCAAATTTGCAGCTACTTTACTATTATGAAAAGTGAAAGTAAAAGCTTATCAGACCACAACATCAAGTAGCATTTAAACTTTGTTTTGAACAAATGCACAGCAAGCATCATGCAACATTCAAACCCAAAAGCTGAGTCACATCTTGGTGGTACTTGAAGAACACCCTACATTCCACCTGATGGAAATGTGACAAATACGAATGGCTAAAAAACAAAGGATAACAATAACCACAAAAACTAACAATGCTGGGGGAAGTTGAGCCACTGTACTGCAAGATTTACTTCCCTCACATTATTTTAACAGTTTGTTTTTAAGTTGTTTCAGTAGCTGTGCTGTAAAAGTAATGATGTCTTAATCTTGGATCTCATGACAGCACCCTATTATTTCTTTTTTCCCTTCAAAAAAGGACAAGGTTACTGACAAACTTACTGAGAGCTATTTGATCTACAAGTGAGCTAAAAGAACCGTTCTAGTTCACCAAAAATAGAACTCTCTATTTTCATTAAGAAAATGCAACTCCCTTGTTATACTAAGGCACCAGTACATTATTTACAGTACCATCAAGATTAAAGCAAATCATGCAGATTGACAAGCACCGATCTTTAAATCCTGGCTATGAGATTTTACAAAGTATATCCATCAACTTAATTGAGGTCCAGAATATACAAAAAAATTAGCTTCACTGTAGCTTCAGTACGTCCATGTAAAGCTGGACAAACGTAATTTACAACTTCAAAATGAATGAGTTTAAGGTGTCTATGTACTGACATACAAACCTGTAAACAGATAGGCTTTTTAAAATTGAAACTCTCAGCCTGGATGTAAGGTACTCATATTGTGGTGACAGTAGTTAGGGGTGGGGTTTTTCCCCCAACCATTTCTAGTAATTGGTTGCTGTTTTATGATGTCTACATTTTTCATCACAAACAACAAAAGAAACAAACCCACTTGTTTATAATGACCTCATATTCCTAAGCTCTGGTTTCACCATGGCTTCAAGATGATGCAAGTGCAGCCCATGACAGACAATTTGTTCCTGTCCACCTCCACACACCTCCCTGCTTCCCCCAGCTATCACCAACACTCCTGCAGTATCTTGCTGGGAGTTAAGTCAAAGGAAAGCTGTAGCAGAAGATTTCGCTCCTTTAAAAGGGTGATGAAAACTTAACCCTTGGCTAAGAATTCCCATTATATGCAGCACAGGATAGCCATGCAGTGCTCACAGGAGGAAGGCGGCACTTCAAGTGAATTAAATAAGCTAATTCTGAAAAATACTAAAATAATTGTGTAGCATTCTACCAGATTACACACTGATTTTGACAGCTTGTTAGCTGCACTGTCTCCAAATTCATGGCTATGGGGAACAAAATCACCCCTTTCACATAGAGCCTACACAGAAGGAGAACATAACTGTTTGGTAAACTCTTCAGCTTTGCCAGAGAACACTTGCTTAAGTTACAACAGATTTTAAGTGCCTCCTCCAGAGAAAGGATCCTTTGGGGTTCTATTTTTATATAAACAAACTACGCATAGCATACTGTTTCAAGTTAATAACTGGGGAGGGTGTGTGTGTGTCTGTATGCTAATGAATAGAAATTAGATTTACAGAAATGAGACATTAAATTTTATTTTAATTCAAACTCAGATGTATAATAAGGATCTTTCTTACTCTAAGTGTCACTAGGGAAACCAGTCAAGTCCATAAAGAGTTCTAGGAATTCTTTAATGTTAGCCTGACTGAACCCCAAGTCATGGTGGTACTTAAGCAATACCAAGAAGACTCCTCAGGCGAGACACTAGATGTATGGGATAGCAACGCTGACAACAGCACCGCCACCTACCCACTTCACCACAGCACAGCCTTCTCAGCTGGACCAAGACAGCTGTCTGGCTACCCACACTGCCAAACAGTCATATCCCACAGGGGTGTTCTTAGTCCAGCCCAGCTCCTTTACCTGGTGCACAGCACAAGAACTTAAATTTCTTATGTGATGGATGCTGGTGGTAAACAGGAAATGTGGAGCAGGGATAACTAAGCCAACCTAGCCATCTACACCTTGTCCTTTGAAGCTACCAGGAGAGCCACTTTAAATGACTCTTGAGAACAAGATAGCAGAAAGCATTTCAACCGCTCTTCCTCTAGGTTTGCAAACTGTCATAAGTCCTTCAGGCACATTTGTAACAAATTTGCATTTAATAGCAGAAGGTTTTCATGAAATAAGATGCTTTAGAGAAGCTAGTCCCTCAAGACTCTCTTGGGGTTTCAGACACAAACTGACAAAATGGCACTATCTCCAAGTTCATAAAAAAATAACGTATTTGCTAAGTATTTCATTCCCCACAACTTAACATGCTCCAACTCTGACTCCCCATGTGCTAACACCAAATGGAAATTCATGGAAAGGAGGCGCACAGCCTTGAAAACAGTCATTTGAAGAGCACTTGAGAGAGAAGAAATGGAAGAAATGCCAGCACATACACCTACACCAGCAGCTCAGTTTTCTCAGATCGTATGCTATTTTAGTCTGGCATTATCCGACTGCAACCAGAGCACCATGATGAGTTGGTAATATTGCAAGGAGTGCGCTTTGAGGATAGGGGGATGGGATCATAATCACTTCCAAAGAATAGCAAAAAAGTCTCTCTACAATCTATTAGACCAAGAGCATCTGCTAGCATATCAGTGTACTTAAGGCACCAGAGCCATGCCTGAAGATTCCACAGCTTTTCAGCACTAGTCAGAAGACTGAAAACCACAGCAACCTGGCACATTTTTTGCAAATCTAATGTACTTCCACCAGACACCAACCTATTCCCCTTTCAAGCTGCTTTTTGACACACTGATCTGCAGTCCCTCTCCTACATTTTTTTCTGAATCCCAAAGAGCAATCAGAAACAAGCACTGAGAAGACATCTATGACTTACAAAACAGACAGCAAACATCACATGGCAGTTTTCCCTTTATTAAGGCTTTTACCCACAAAGCTAGGGAGAGCAAACACCAACTACTCTCTGCAGAATCTAATAAACTGCCAGGTCCTAATGACCACGTCAACTGCCACACAAGTCCAGAGTTTTAACAGCAGTCTAGAAACTTTGCTTTCAAAATTTAAGTATTACTTTTATCAAAACACCGAGCCCTTTCAAAAATAAGGGCAGACATTAAGCTGTTTCTGCTTCAGTACACACAGTCCCTCATGACCACAAACTGCTCACTCAACCCTTCCCCAGGAGGGGAAAGGGACAAAAGCAGCCTCGGGTTGGGATAAGGACAGTTTGCTGACACAGCACAGGGAAAGGGAAACAACGACATGACTTGTAACAGAATACACAAACGATGATAACACAAAGCACTTACCGACCTGACAACCGACAGACCAGAGTCGGTCATAGCCCATACTATGACCCTCCCGGAACCTCACCGACCAGCCCCTTCTATCAGGAGTTCGAAGTCAAGTGGTATGGAAAACAACTTTGGCCTGCTCCTGCTCACCTGTTCTGTCTCCTTGGGAAAGTTAACTCTGTCCTAGCCAAAACCAGGACAGCATCAGAGCTGACACATAACTATAACAGCAGTGTCTAAATAATGATGTTCTGTACATACAGTAACATATGGTAGTAAAGAAAATTCCTACAACGTGTTTCCCTTCCTCCAAGTTACTTAAGTCATACCTCTCCATCCTCCCAAACGCAGAGGATCCTGAAACCGACGCACCTACCCCATCCCCAAAGCTAGCTCACACTTGTTTCGAAAAGTCAAGAGAATCACCTGTCCCCAGCTGACAAGGCTTCAAAGATCCTTCCTGACACATCAACTGCATAATACCCACCCAAGTCCAAAAGCAAATCGGATTAACATAAACTGAACGTGAAAAACGCAACAGAATAATCTGGACAAGAAAGTCAGGAGAGCTGACAGGGCAACGTTATAAATCCGAGGCTCTACCCGACTCATGCCTAGTAACAAGTCATAAACATCCATGTCAGTGGTTAGTCCAAGGCTTCCCCAAATACCTCTGTGCCTCTCTCCAGCCACCTGCATTTCGGTAAAACCCTCTGATGTGCTGCGGGGGGTAAATAAACCAGACACGAAGCCTGCCCAGCAAAACTTCCCTGCAGCCGCACCTCACGCAGCTACCAGGTCAAGATCAGCGCGGACAAAGACCGGCCTGAGGAGCGGCTACGGAAACACACTCTACACCTTGAGCCACGTCCCGCGAGCCCCGCTGCCGCCAAGCTCTCTGCCCGGGCAGCCCACCCCACCGCCCGGGCGTTGCCATCTGCAGCACGCCCGCGGCTCGGCCTGAAGGACGGCTGCCCGGCGAACGGAGCCCCTTCAGGAAGCCGCCCGCAGCGAGAGCACCGCCCCAACGGCCGCCGAGGGGGCACGGGGCGGCCTCACGGAGGGGCAGGGGAAAACCACCTGAGAAGAGCCCCCGGCACGGCCCGCCCGGCAGCTCCGCGGGCGCCCTCCGCCACGGCCTAGCCGTCTGTCCGCCCGCCGGACTTGGGAAAGTTTCAGCCTGGCGGGGAACGGCGGGAACCCCTCGGCCCAGAGACGCGGGGGGCGGGCCGCGCGAAGTCTCCTTCCCGCTGGGACCGCGACAGCCACGCCGCGGAGCCTCGCCACCGAGCAGCGCGACGGGGCGCGGGAGGAGCCGCCGCCGCCCCCTCACCCCTTCGGCACGGGGGACGCCCGGCCGGCGAGGAATGAATGGCCGGGCCATACCCGGCCCCAACCCCGCTCACTCACAGGCGACATAGGCGAGGAAGGCGAGTCCCAGGAGCAGCCTCATCTTCCTCCGGTTGATGGCGGTCAGCAGGCGCAGCAGCGGCCCTTTGCTCACCATGCCCAGCGGCACGCAGCGCCAGGCGCCCGCACGGCCGGCCACCCACCGCTCGGCTGGGCTCGGCTCCCCCCGCCCGGGCACCGCCCGCGCAGGCGCAGCGCCGCCTGCTCGCTCGCTCTCCCCACTCCCCTTCCCCCGCTGCGGAGACGGTCGGCGGCCAACGGCGGCCGGAGAGATGGCGGCGCACCTCGACGCATGCGCGGGCCGTTATCGCCCGCCAGCCTGAGCCCCTCCTGGCGCCTGAGCCGGGCGGCGAGGTGGTAACGCTGTGGGGACTGTCCGTTCTTCCTCCCAAGCGACGGGTCCTTGACTAGAGGCTGCCTGGAGGCCACCCGCCTCCCACAGAACGTACCCGAGAGAAAGGAATGACGCCCGCAGACTTTCCGTGCCCCTGGGCTGGGCTTTCAGGGTGCTTCAGCATCGGTGTGGTGGTCACCTGTCACCGCCTGCCCTAGTAGCCCTTGGGTTGTGACTACCAGGGTGGACAGACAGACGGACACTCACTGACAAAGTGTGTGCCACGCCACCTTCTTCAATGCCTGCTAGTTTGAAAGCATCACTTGCCTCACCCCAGATGCGATTTCTATAACCACAGACATCTCTTTGCTATGGTAAATTAAAATTGGAGGATTTTTCCCCCCCCGAAGTAATACTTTATGAATTTGCCTCTGTTTAAGATAACAAGATTGCAGCTGCTTTAAAATGGTTTTCATTTCTAAGGCAGCTTTCATCCTTAGTCCTTGTGGCTTGTTACAAACTGCAGATTCCTATTTGGCTGGAACGGTAGGCACCTTCCTTGCATGTCAAAACGTGTTCTCCCACCAGTAAAGCACACTTGCTTAATCTGAAGAGACATCTCTCTCCATAGGCCAACCTTTCCCCTCAGTAGTGCGGCCTCCACACAGTTTGAGGGAATACTCTCTCTCATATTGTCTCCTGCAGAGGACTACAAGAACATCCGTTCTTGAGTTAAATAACTTTCAATCATTTCATTTCAATGAAATGCAGAAATACATCTGTTTACACTAAAGAATCCGCTACCTCAGACAAAGAAAGACCCGCACATTTAAAAACAGTTAACCCTTCCTTCTTATGGGAACTATGGTTAGCCACATGTGGAGGGAGGGTCTTGGAAGGGTAAGTGCTCTAAGATGTGTTTCAGAGTCACTCTGCCCCTTCAGAGAGGTGAAGTGACATTATTCAGAAGGCCTTGAGAAATGAAATTTCTTAACTCCTAACCCTCTACTTTGATTATAAGGCCACTCTTTTCCTCTTGATTTTTGTTTTCCTATTATTTGTATTTGGTATACTTGCTTGCTTATCCCACTGCTTGTAGCTATGTGGAGGAAAGGGAATAAAAATACCACCATTTAAAACACAATCTGGCACCAAATATGTCTGTTTAGTAATAAGTCAAATAGTAGCAAAGTTTTATACCCAGCATAAATTTACCCAAAAAGCAATAGCTGTAGAGCACTGCACAAAAGCTAGAGAATATTACAGGACTATTGCTCCCTCCCTGCACTCAAACTCCCGTTATTTTCAGTCAGTATTTTCCATAAATGTATCTGTATGCACCACATCAACTCGACAAGCCTTTATGGGTAGGCAAGATGTTTTTAACAGTTGCCCTGGCCTAAACTGCGCTGCACAATCCATGACTCGATGGAGCTGCCTGGATAGGTCATCATGCTCAGCACCATGCTCAATTGTTCAGGCTAATTTAATTGCAGAAACATGTTAAGGCAGGCTGCAATCCCTGAGAGTGGGAAAAGGAAAGCAAAGGAGCAGGATGGTGCTTTTTGGTGGAGGACACTCAGACCCCATGAGTGGCAGCCTGACCCACACTCTACAATGTCAGTGGTTTGTCATGAGTGACACCAGGGCCAGTTGTGTCCATGTCATTCTCCAAATGAGCCAGAGCATGTCTAACTATCACAGGAGGTTGAACATAAGCCAAACATATCTCATCTATGACTATAGGCATTGTACCTTACAAGAACTATAGCTCTCCAGGCACATGATGGCCAAGAGCAGGGACATTTACTTCAGGATACAGCTGGTCACATTCACAGCCTCATCCCAAGGACTGGCACCAAAAGCAGAGGTTCTGGTATGTTGTGGCTGCTAAATGTGCCAAGAGAAAGACTAAGGAATGGCACAGTTTTGAGCGCTGACTTAGGAGTGTGCTGTAGATCAGGAAGCAGACATCCATCTACTTTCAGGTCATTATCTTACTATTTTTTTTCCCCACTAACTACAGCCTGTGAAGTGATGGGGGATTTTAAAAGATGGAAAAGTTTAATGACTTTTAAAATTATTAAAACTGTGAATGTCCGGGTATGAATGTACATGAATAACCAATATGAGCTTAGAATTCACAGCATCCTTGCAACAGATCAGAATCATGCAATTGCTCAGCTGTCATTCCAGAATAAGGAAAAAAAACAGACCAAACCACAACTGCCACAATTTTCACATAATGCTGCATGAGGAAGATTTGTCTCAGTAATGTTTCTGCAAGAGATGACATTCCACCATATGATCTGGGAGACAGAAAAGAACCCTGAACACTTGGGACCTGAGCAGAGAGAACTGCTGTATATGGGAAAGAAATGAGTTGTGAAACACTTCAAAAATTTTAAAAATAAAACCAAGCCATTACCACCACAGTGTGATCATAGTAGGGAGTGGAACTCGGACAACACTCGCAGTGTTCCCTTGCAGGGAAAGTTAGAAGCTTGAGAGCTAGTGCAGTTTTTAGAAGACAAATGAAAAGAGAACATACAGTTCTGGGAACAGAGTCAATTCTTTTAATATTAACATCTCAAAAGAAAAAGAAAGTTGCTAAATGCCTCAGTTGTTATTTCTTATTTGGATGATGATGGCAATAAACAGTTTCAAATACAACTGGATCACAACTGTCCCAAATATTGCATGAATACAGAAATGAGACAATCCCAGACCTTGAAAACATGCAAATTAGGAGACAGATCCCATGAATGTGAACAAACAAACAAGCAGATGTCAAAGCATAATATGAAAATAACTACTTAGATACAGATTTGCAGAAATTAGGTGAATCATTTAGTGATTTAGACAGCTATTTGTAAAGAATAAATTATAGCATAAAAGAAAATAACCATATTTCAAACTACAGTGCAGACCCTCTATTTTTTATCCAGTTTTGTTAGGTATCACTGGGGAGTAAATCTGATATTTCATTCTGTAAAATTAGAGACTCCTTTTTACATCAAGCATGTAGGAAGCCAACACAACGCCACTCAGAAAAGTTGCTTCAGGCTCCAGATTCGAAACTGATATACCTACTGGATGAAAAAAATAAAGCCAAACAACAATCCTAGATTGACTGATAGCAGTTCCTGCATAAAGTACTTGTCATCATGCATTTTCTCTCTGAGGTAACTGGGGCAGCCTTGTATGTTTTCAAAGTTAAAAAAAGAACTTAAGGTGTTGTATCTGTTCCAAAAGTTCAGAGGGCCACAATACAAGAATCTCTGGTAGCTGGATCAGACTGAAATAGGTAGTGGCTATATTACTGGTTATAGAAACTTGTGAGCAGTTAAACCTACTGTTCCTCAAAGTTCTTTTATGGTCCATCAAAGAAACTAATTTGTTAGGCTAGGTCAGCAAGTTATTAATTGGTTTAGATTCCATAATTTCCCCAAACTCTTTGGAGCTTTTAAATTGTTATTGTTCTACCCTACAGCACTTGGGAAACAGTGACTTTGAATGAATATATTTTGGGTTGGATTCAATCCAGATCATAATGGAATTAGTACCAAATAACTCCAGATTTTTTTTTTATTTTTTTTTTTTTTTTGGTATGATGGTACAGAGCAGCTGTAATTATCTGCCTCTGTTCCCCAGTATATCACTGTCGCAGAAAGTGAAAAAGAATGTGTCCTTGGGCCACACTCTCTTGGTGTGGCCCAAGGACATATATGCATGTAACATGCACGTGCTCTTAACTTGGGGCTTATGCCTGAAATCTGTGTTGGTCACTGTCACACTAGGAATAGGGAAAGCCATTTCTTATCTGCATCTTTATTTGCAACAATGGTAGCTGGATGTGACTTCAGCCATTTTAGCCATATGGTATATTTTATAGCATAAATCATAGCCTCAGGCAGGTGGTTTACAAGCCACCTGAGTGAGAGCGCTTCTGTGTTACACCAATGTGAAGATTACCAGCTGAAGTGTGAATAACGGACTGATGTTCTGTGTAACCAGAGGAGCACATCTGATCTTCAGTCTCATCTGAGGTGGGAAAGACTCTTACTGCTGTTCAAGTACTCTAATCCTGTCAAAAAAGCAGGAAGTAAACAAGGTAATTAAAGGTGTTAGAGAACAAGTACCATTGAATTTCTAGAAAGACACTACTGAGAAGTGTTTGTGTCACAGCCAAGTTGGAATGTATTTGGAGTGCACAAATTGCTACTGACGTTTGATATTATTTCTCTTCCACAAATTTCCTTCACTGTAGTATAAGAGAGGTTACATGAATGACATTGAGAACACAAACACTCACTCATTCAGAAAGTGTAACATAGAGACACTATTAGGTTTAAGGTCTGTCTATAGACTATCATAGATGTTATGTCATCTAGATGGATGATGATCTAGCATCATCATCCTTAGGCATCTAGCCTTATGAAGAGGGATCTGGGAGACCTGCAAACAGAAGAGCCTCGTGTAGCCAGATTGAATGATGGGGCATAGTGCACCCACAGCAAGTTTGCAGATGACAAAATATGGAGGAGTGACTGATACGACAGATGGCTGTGCTGCTATGTAGAGGAACCTTGACAGGCTGGACCTTGACAGACTGGAACCTCACAAGATTCAGCAAGAAGTGCAAAGTTCTGCACCTGAGGAGGACCAACTTCAAGTCACCAACTGCTGCTAGGGGCCAAACCATCTGGAAAAGACTTGAACACCAAGATGAACAAAATCCAACCATACACTTTTATGGCGAAGAAGGCTAAGGGTATCTAGAGCAGCATTAGGGGTGCTGCCAGCAGGTGAGGGAGGTAGTTCTTCCCATCTGCTCAGCACTGGTGAGGCCACACTTGGAGTGCTGGATCCTGCTCTGCACCCCCCAGTAGAAAAGAGGCATAGCCATACCGGAGAGAGTACAGTGAAAGACTACTGAGATGATTAAGATACCGAAGCATCTTTCCTCGTAAGAGAGGTTGAAAAAGCTGGGAGTGTTATGCCTGAGCAAGAGGAGGCTTTGGAAGAATCTAATGCATGTGTATAAATACTTCAAAGGAGGATGTGACAAAGAGGGAGTCAAGCTTTTTTGTTGGCACCCAGTGACAGGACCAGAGGCAATGGGCACAACCTGAAACACAGGAGGTTCCCTTTGCATATATGAAACATGCTTTCCCTGTGAGTATGACCCAGCACTGGCACAGGTGGCCCTGAAGGTTATGGAGTCTCCATCCTTGGAGATACTCAAAGCCATCTGAACATGGCCCTAGGCAGCTGGCTCTCAGGGGCTGTGCCTGAGCAGGAGAGTTGAATGAGATGACCTCCAGAGGTACCCGCCAACCACAACCACTCTGTGATTCTGTGTTTACAATGCAAACAAAAGCACAGATCCATGTTCATGGTGGAGGAGCCAGTGAGGAGAGGTGTGCTACTGGACCAGGGAAAGTGTGGGCCTGCTGCTAAATGAAGTGGGAGCCTAGGTAACAGAAGATACAGAGAAGGCAAAGTTACTGAATGCCATCTTTACAGTGTCAGTCTTTACTGTTAATGCTGACCCTCAGGAAACCCAGACTCTGGAGGCAGCAAAGGCTTGAAAGAGGGTAACCCTCCCTTGGTTGAGAAGGATTGGGTTAGAGAACATCTTGGCAATTGACATCATCAAATACACAGGCCCCGATGGGATGCACTTATGAGTGCTCAGGGAACTGACCTATGTTATTGCTAGGCCACTCTCAACCATTTTTGAGAGGTCATGAAAAACAGGAGAGGTGACTGAGGACTGGAATAAAGCCAATGCTACTTCAGCCTTCAAAAAAGGTGACAAGGAGAACCTAGGAAACTACAGGCCAGTCAGCATCATCTCCAATGCTGGAAAGGTGATGGAACACCTTATTCTGTAGGTATCAATAAGCATACAGAGGAGAAGGTTATCAGAAGTGGTCAGCATGGATTCACCAAGAGGAAATCATGTCTGACCAATCTGATAGCCTTCTATGATGGCATGACTGGCTGGGTAGATGAAGAGAGATCAGTGGATGTTGTCTACCTTGACTTTTTATGACTTTTGACACTGTCTCCCATAACACCCTCATAAGCACACTTAACAAATATGGTTTGGTTGAGTGGACAGTGAGGTGGGTTGAGAACTGGCTGAATGGAAGAGGCCAGGGTGTTGTGATAAGTGGTACAGAGTCTAGTTGAGGGCCTGTAGCCAGTGATGTGCCCCAGGGGTCAGGGCTTGGTCCAGTCTTGTTCAATATCTTTATCAGTGAACTGGATGAGGAGGACAGAATGTAACCCTATCAAATCTGCTGATACAGAACTGGAGTGAGCACCTGACACACCAGAAGGCTGCACTGCCATTCAGTGTGACCTGGACAGGCTGGAGACTTAGGCAGAGAGGAACCAAATGAGGTTCAAGGGCAAGTGAGGGTGCCATTGCACCTAGAGAAGAGTAGCCCAAAACACCATTCGGGTTAGAGGTTGAGGGGTTGATCTGCTAGGAAGATGCTCTGAGGAGTAACACCTGAGTCCTGATTGACAACAAACTCTCCATGAGCCTGCAGAAGGGCAATGGTATCCTGGGGTGCATTAAGAAGAATGTGGCCAGTAGATCAAAGGAAGTTGTCCTTCCCCTCTACTCTGCCTTGGTGAGGTGACATCTGCAATAGTGTCTGGTTCTGGGTTCCCCAGTTCAAGAAAGACAGGAACTTACTGGAGAGAGTCCTACGAAGAGAGAGGGACACAAAGATGAAGGGACTGGAGGATCTCTCATATGAGGAATGGCTAAGAGAGAGACTGAGAGGGGATCTGATCAACACTTACAAATATCTAAAAGGTGAATGTCTAGAGGAAGGAGCCACACTATCTTCACTGGTGCCCACACAAAGAAAATCTTGTCTGTCAGGTTGACAGAGCACTGACACAGGCTGCCCAGAGAGGTTGTAGAGTCTTCTCTGGAGGTATAAAAAACCTGCCTGGACATAATCTTGTGCAACCTGCTCTAGGTGATCCTGCTTTAGTAGAAGGGTTGGACTAGATGATCTCCAAAGGGCCCTTGCAACCCCTGCCCTTCTGTGATATTTTGCCTGCTTCACTCTTTTCTTGGATACAGCTGAATAGATACAAAACCAGGCAAGTGTGAGTACCTTTGTATAAATTTGCTTTAGTTATCTCAATAGAAGTATTCAAGTGAGCAAAGACATTAACGAACAGCCTTTGGTGTAACCTTACTCTCTTTTGCAGTTACAGGCTTTAGAATTATAGCCTATGGTCAAGGTAATTTACAGTATCAAATTTCTGTTTTGAAGTAAGGAAGGCTAGGAATTTCCAGATAAGTGTTCCAGTAGCTAATGAGATTTAGCCAAATAAACTTTCACTGCTGCCTTCCAAAGTTAAATTATGGTGTTACATAAGCAGTAAATTCCCCCAGTGAATAGTTATTAATTGAATTTGGAAATTACATTGCAGCCCAACAACCAACAAACCAAAATTAACAAAAGAACCCTTGAATTTCCCTGTTACACAGAATATAAACTCACTGCTGGTTGAAAGCAATGTTCTGTAGATTTCCAAATAATATAAAAGCAATTTCAACTTTTAAGCATGAAACTTATTCACAGAAAAACGTGACAATTCTCATGTGCACACTTTTACCCTATGCCTATCGCTGCAACTGAAGACTTAGTGCTGAAGTGCTTATTAAAAGTAATCACCAAAAGTCACTGACGGTCCAATACATACAGCATTTACATTATTAAATCAAAAGTATTTATCAGAAATTTACCTCTTCACATTATGCCAATGCTTCCATTTATAAAAGTGCAAATTCACATTGATGGGGGCTTCATAGGCAGCTGATACTGGTACTGGTTGGTTTCCTGGCTCAGCTACAGTCTTGGTTTGAGTACCCACAGTGCCTGTTGTGGAGGTTGGAGGAGCTGTAGTCCCT